>JAVGWX010000015.1:3213477-3401267 GCA_036924085.1 Ariolimax columbianus
TTCTTGGTCGATGTAAGCAAGATTCTTGGTCGCTATTAGCTAGATTCTTGGTCGCTGTTGGTTAGATTCTTTGTCGCTGTTGGCTAGATTCTTGGTCGCTGTTGGTTAGATTCTTGGTCGCTGTTGGTTAGATTCTTGGTTGCTGTTGGTTAGATTTTTGGCTGCTGTTGGTTAGATTCTTTGTCGCTGTTGGCTAGATTCTTGGTTGCTGTTGGTTAGATTCTTTGTCGCTGTTGGCTAGATTCTTGGTTGCTGTTGGTTAGATTCTTGGTCGCTGTTGGTTAGATTCTCGGTCGATGTTGGTTAGATTCTTGGTCGCTGTTGGTTAGATTATTGGTCGATGTTGGCTAGATTCTTTGTTGCTGTTGGCTAGATTCTTGGTCGCTATTGGCTAGATTCTTGGTCGATGTAAGCAAGATTCTTGGTCGCTGTTGGCTAGATTCTTGGTCGCTGTTGGCTAGATTCTTTGTCGCTGTTGGCTAGATTCGTGGTCACTGTTGGCTAGATTCTTTGTCGCTGTTGGCTAGATTCTTTGTCGCTGTTGGTTAGATTCTTTGTCGATGTAGGCAAACTGGTTCTTGGTTGCTCGGGGTATGCTGATCTTGATTGCCCTGGCAAACTTATCTTGGTTCCTCTGGATCAGCTGACCTTGATTCTTGGTTGCTCTACGCCAGCTGACCTTGGTTCCTCTGGATCAGCTGACCTTGGTTCTTGGTTGCTCTGGGCCAGCTGACCTTGGTTCCTGGTTGCTCTAGGCCAGCTGACCTTGGTTCCTCTGGATCAGCTGACCTTGGTTCTTGGTTGATCTAGGCCAGCTGACCTTGGTTCCTCTGGATCAGCTGACCTTGGTTCTTGGTTGCTCTAGGCCAGCTGACCTTGGTTCTTGGTTGCTCTAGGCCAGCTGACCCTGGTTCTTGGTTGCTCTAGGCCAGCTGACCTTGGTTCTTGGCTGCTCTGGGCCAGCTGACCTTGATTCTTGGCTGCTCTGGGCCAGCTGACCTTGGTTCCTCTGGATCAGCTGACCTTGGTTCTTGGTTGCTCTAGGCCAGCTGACCTTGGTTCCTCTGGATCAGCTGACCTTGGTTCTTGGTTGCTCTAGGCCAGCTGACCTTGGTTCTTGGTTGCTCTAGGCCAGCTGACCCTGGTTCTTGGTTGCTCTAGGCCAGCTGACCTTGGTTCTTGGCTGCTCTGGGCCAGCTGACCTTGATTCTTGGTTGCTCTGGGCCAGCTGACCTTGGTTCCTCTGGATCAGCTGACCTTGGTTCTTGGCTGCTCTGGGCCAGCTGACCTTGGTTCTTGGTTGCTCTAGGCCAGCTGACCTTGGTTCCTCTGGATCAGCTGATCTTGGTTCTTGGTATCTCTGGATCAGCTGACCTTGGTTCTTGGAATCTCTGGATCAGCTGACCTTGGTTCTTGGTTACTCTGGACAAGAAATTCTTGGTTACTCTGGACAAGAAATTCTTGGTTACTCTGGACAAGAAATTCTTGGCTGCTCTTGTCAAGAAATCCTTGGTTGGTCTGTGGAGGTAGTTGTTTGCACTGAACAAAAAGATGTCGTTGACCTGAACCAACAGTTGTTGATTGTTCTAAATAAGCAGCTCTTTCGTGCTCTTGATAAGAAGTTATTCTAGGCAAATAATCATAGATTTTTCGGGGCAAGTATCTATATGTCCTAGGCTGTAGACCTTCCCTGATTGACGATTAACATGTATGATATTCACTTTCAGCTGTCCCTGAGCAATCTCACCAAGCAAGCGATCGCAAAACTCAGGACACGGAAGTACGAGAACCGGAACAAGACCAGCCAAGAGTTCTGTCTTTACAACTCTAATACCAGCATGCGCAGCTCCATATCTGACAGCTGCGCCATCTGCCTGGACGGTTATAAGGAAGGTCAGATCCTGCGCGTGCTGTCTTGTTGTCATGAGTTTCACTCAGAGTGTGTGGATCCCTGGCTGGAAGGTCATGGCACGTGCCCATTGTGCAAGATCCACATTACAGGTAAGGGAAGTTGTCTGCTCTCGATTGACTCGTACTCGAGTCGCACTTAACTCGCATTACTGAATCGATTTGAGACTTGACTGGAGTGTTTCATATCGACAGCTTGGCCGGACTTGCGACAATAATTTCACGAAGTTACATGTAGGAAACCTAAATATGTGTCAGAACTATCGAACAATCAGTCTGATAAGTCATCCAAGTAAAGTTCTCTTGAGAATAATACTTAACAGACTGAAAGCACAGGCAGAGAATATCATTGCCGAAGAACAAGCGGGCTTTCGAGCGGGAAGGAGTACCATCGAGCAGATATTTAATCTTCGTCTAATGAATGAGAAGTACTCAGAGTATCAACAACAACTCTACCATGCCTTCATTGACTTTAGAAAGGCGTTTGACAGAATGTAGCATGCGGTGCTATGGTCAACAATGAAGCATTATAAGTTCAACAGTGATATTGTGAGGGTAATTGCAAACCTTTATGAGCAGGCGACAAGCGCAGTCTCTGTAGAGGGAACGCTAGGCGATTGGTTCCGTACGACGGTGGGTGTGAGACAGGGATGTATACTCTCCCCCACACTCTTCAATATATTCTTGGAGAGAATAATGGAGACGACCTTAAAAGGACATGTTGGCACGGTTACAATAGGTGACAGGCTAATCACAAACTTCCGATTTGCTGATGATATTGATGTATTGGCAGGCACAGAAAGGGAACTCCAGGAGTTGATTGGTAGATTGGATAGAGCGGCCCTAAGTTTTGGTATTGAAATAAATGCAGATAAAACAAAGCTCATGACCAATAACATAGAGGGGTTTAAATCTGTAACAGAGGCAAATGGGCAGGAACTTGAGGTGGTAAAACGTTTCAAATATCTGGGATCGTTGATCAGCGAAGAGGGATCGAAGCCAGGGGTAATTCCAAGAATAGCACAAACAACAGCGGCGCTGACTCGGCTGAAACCTACATGGCAAGACAAGCTGCTCGCCCTCGGCATAAAAGTCAGACTACTGCGCTCTTTGGTGCTATCAATATTTATGTATGCCTGCGAGACCTGGACCATTACAGCAGATATCCAGGGCAGGATACATGCAATGGAAATGAGGTGCTATAGAAAACTCCTAAATGTTACATATAAAGATCGTGACACGAACGTAGACATCCGTCAGAGAGTTGAAGACACTATTGGTCCTTTTGAAGATCTGTTCACAGCTATCAAAGGACGAAAGATGATCTGGTGCGGGCACGTCAAGAGGTCCAACGGAATTCCCAACTCGATACTCTTTGGTTCCGTACCGGGACAGAGAGGGCGAGGACGTCCAAGGAAGAGATGGGTGGACAACATCACTGAGTGGTCAGGCCTTCGTCCCGGTGAGATACGTCAGGTGGCGACAGACAGAGATGGATGGCGTGGGATTTTGGGAGTGTCTTCGTGTGTGCCCCAACGACCTGATGAGCTACGGGATGAACTGAACTGAACTGAACACGTAGTGACTTGCTAAAAGGAGGCACTATCCACCGACACTTTGTCATACACACCTCAGTTAACGATTCAATTATTATTGTTGAAACATTGCCATCATGTATAATGTAAATCTATTTGGTGTAATCTAAATTTATTTTGTATAATGTAAATCTATTTGGTGTAATCTAAATTTATTTTGTATAATGTAAATCTATTTGGTGTAATCTAAATTTATTTTGTATAATGTAAATCTATTTGGTGTAATCTAAATTTATTTTGTATAATGTAAATCTATTTGGTGTAATCTAAATTTATTTTGTATAATGTAAATCTATTTGGTGTAATCTAAATTTATTTTGTATAATGTAAATCTATTTGGTGTAATCTAAATTTATTTTGTATAATGTAAATCTATTTGGTGTAATCTAAATTTATTTTGTATAATGTAAATCTATTTGGTGTAATCTAAATTTATTTTGTATAATGTAAATCTATTTGGTGTAATCTAAATTTATTTTGTATAATGTAAATCTATTTGGTGTAATCTAAATTTATTTTGTATAATGTAAATCTATTTGGTGTAATCTAAATTTATTTTGTATAATGTAAATCTATTTGGTGTAATCTAAATTTATTTTGTATAATGTAAATCTATTTGGTGTAATCTAAATTTACTTTGTATAATGTAAATCTATTTGGTGTAATTTAAATCTATTGTGTGTAATATAAATCTGTTTTGTGTAATCTAACCCTGTTTTTTTTCTAATCTAAACGTATTTTATCTAATATAATCCATTTTTTTATAATATAAAATTCCTTGTCTAATCTAATCCAATTTTAATCAAAAATAAAATTCTTTGTCTAATTTAATCCAATTTTTTTCTAATATAAACGTACTTTGTCTAATCTAACCTTATTTCTCTCTGACTAGATTCCGGGGCCACTGTCTTGGTAGACAATGGAACCATTGCACTTCTATGTATGGGTTAATAGTGACTGAAGAGAGTTGTGTATGTGGCTAGCAAACTCATCTCGCAAAATAAATTGCTAGAGAAACAACCACTACAAAGTGCTATGGTGCAGACTTCCCTGAAGGAGGCCACCTGTAACTGTGGTGCTATACTCTGGCTGTAGTAAAAAGGAAGGGACAAGAACAGGAACTGTTTTATCTAATCTAAACGTATATTGTCTTAAACTAAACCTTTCAGAAATGTTGTGTAATTTAAACGGTTAATTTCAGATAAAATAAACAATGGATGGAATGGACGAGAACACAGCGAGAGATTACGAGAACAAGCAGTCACTGACGCCGAACGCAGATTAGAACCGCCAGCTCCCTCTTCTTCATGTGGTCTGCAACGCGGTCAACAGCAGGTGCCATGCAGGTACTCTGTACACACTCATAGTGTTGATGGATCGAGGAGGAGTTTTCTTGTACCCAGCTCCTCCCATTCGGAATATGTACCTCTTCATCGCGTTCATTCTAAAACATCTTCACACTATCTCCATGCGTGTCCTTCATGCAGAGGAACATTGGGCTCAGCTCTGTCGTCCAACTCTTCGTATGCTGGGTCAAGGTCAGACGCTGGTAGACCACGTGATCATGAGCACGCTACGTCAGACACAATCCCAGACCACAATCTGGTCCATGGATGCACTCACCAGCTCAGAAGGCCAACGGCTTACTTGGGACCGCAGCCTCCTTCTAGAACTGCCTCCTACCTCAACCCCACCCCCACACATACTCAAGTACGCCCTTCAAATCCGGCAGCTTCAGCCGACACCTGCACATATCATCTACACTCGTCATCAATGTGTACGTATCACGCGACACAGCTGTGCTTCTCATTAGCACACCAAGGTCAGCCATCTTTATCACGGCTTCCGTGTCCAAACAGAGCCAACACAGAATTTGTACAAAACAAAGAAGCAGTTAGACTGTCAAGCACTACAGCTGTGTACGGGTCATGCTCTTCCGACGTGAACCCTAGTGACTCCTTAGCAGGCTGTGACTCCTTACCAGGCTGTGACTCCTGGGTACGATCTTCTACTTCGGCAATTGGAGATGGAAGCAACGAGAGCACTTATGGAAGCAGCGAACACAGGTATTCTAGTGATGTTAGCAGTTTTAATTC
The DNA here is from genome assembly GCA_036924085.1 of Ariolimax columbianus. Lineage (NCBI taxonomy): Eukaryota > Metazoa > Mollusca > Gastropoda > Stylommatophora > Arionidae > Ariolimax > Ariolimax columbianus. The sequence goes on from JAVGWX010000015.1 coordinate 3,219,077, forward strand.
AAAGATATACTGTCAGAACGAATCGTTGAGTTCAAATGATGATATGAGAGTGGGGGACTGTGTTCAACACAGGAAAAAGGCATCAACTTCTGTTACATATTCACACAGAAAAAGCGTTGGCAAAAATAATTTTCCTTCCATATCTTTCAGGGAAAACTGCTTGTCCCCCCGTGAAGGTCAAAGGGCGACGCGGAGGGATATTAATCATAAGGATGTTACTGAGTCAGTAATGACGGTCAATGCTAGGGATTCTACTTCATCGTTGTGTTTGTCAGACGTGAGTACAGGGACTTATTCGTGGAATTCATCGCCCTCACTGGACACCCCTACATACCCTGACTGCAATAGCTGTGGTCGGACACTAGGGGGAGACACTGAGAAAGATGGCGGCTGTGAAGGTGATTGTGCTAGTGGGAGTGTATCGGAAGGTGGCGGGGAAGATAGTGCTGCACGTACTTCTGAAATTGATAGAAGCAACAGAGTGTTTATACGTTCAAGTCCGGTGACAGAAACATGTTTTCAGACCTTCCTGGGTAGCGGTCACCAACAACCAACCATGAGTCACGTGGCATCCGGAAGTTACGTCAGCCGGTGCAAGAAACACACAGATTCTTCACTTCAGGTTTTTACAAACAGCAGAAATTCGAAAACACGAAGCTCATGTCACTGTCCGGTCCGACATGGCATGAGCTTTGCAGTTGCCATTAGAAATTCTCTGCCAGGTGGCATTAACCCAGGCTGCAGATTATCTCCGCAACAGTTGTACAAAGAACCCTCCTCAGTCGAACATAAATCACCACATCATCCTCTAGAGCCACTGTACAGATCATCAAGTGCTCGATACGTGAGATCAAAACATCGACACCGTTCCAGGCTTCCTTCAAGCCGATCCACCCACAACAAAGATCTAGTCAACCAACACAGTATTTGTGAGAATCAAAGCTCCAGACCATCTCAGCACGCACACCATAAACCTGCAATATCGAATTCCCTCTGTCAAGCCTTCCACAGCTTTGAGAGCGCACCCAGTGGTATCCATACAGACGTCTCATCATCGCCACGTCCATCAGTGGTGCTGTTCTCAGAGCCTGAAGGTAATTTTTGATCAATAATTCTCTCCTTTATATATACTGATATTCCCCAACTTTTTCTGCATCAGGTGGAGTACAACATCCCCACTACTGATATGTGGTAGTTTCTGTGGCAATTCTCTCACATGATGATGTTGCTGGCTCCATTTACACATTGTATTAGTTGCATAGACAATATTGAATTATATAGGACTGTTGCGTGCTCCAATATTCTCTCCTCTCTTCCACTTTGGCATTTGTTAGATGCAAAATTGTGTGTAATTTATAAATATCAATGGGACGGAAGTGCAATGTTATCATCGGATAAGGCAAACTGACCAAGACTCCCACCTCACGTCAGGTAGGATATACTGACCACGACTCCCACCTCACGTCAGGTAGGACATACTGACCACGACTCCCACCTCACGTCAGGTAGGACATACTGACCAAGACTCTCACCTCACGTCAGGTAGGACATACTGACCAAGACTCCAACCTCGCGTCAGGTAGGACATACCGACCAAGACTCCCACCTCACGTCAGATAGAACATACTGACCACGACTCCCACCTCACCTCAGGTAGGACATACTGACCACGACTCCCACCTCACCTCAGAGTCAGGTGAAATATACTGACCAGCACCCCACCTCACGCCAGGCCGGTTGAGATATACTGATCAAGAATCCCACCTTATGACAGAGTCAGGTGAAACATTCTGACCAAGACCCCACCTTAAGACAGAGTCAGGTGAAACATACTGACCAAGACTCACGTCTATGGCGGGCCTCTGGTCACCGGGACAAGATTGGACACTGAGATGTTCGTCTGGTGAGTCTTTTCGGCCATCTTACTTTGCACTACAGCCAGGATAACCAACGTCCACCTTCTAAAGTCCACGAAGTATATAACAAGAAAACTTTACATTTGCCGCTAGAAAAAATTGATCAATTGTCAAGAACTTGAGGCAACCTATGCTCCGAGGGGAGCTGAACAAATTTTGATTGGTTCATTGAATGTCACCTTCCTAGGAAGTCCTGATAAGCGGTTAAAGATGGTTGTACTTGGGGCTAGCAACATAACTATATGAAATTCATTGCTATTTCAATCAGCGACCGACGAAGCTCTGAAACAGACTTCCTCTAATAGGGGCCAGTTGCAGTAGACAGGACCGCTGTGGTGGAGGGGCCTGTGGCAGTGGAGGGGCCCGCTGTGGTGGAGGGGCCCGCTGTGGTAGAGGAGCCCGCTGGGGTGGAGGGGCCCGCTGTGATGGTGGGGCTTAGGTTTCACAATTGGACAAAACGATGAATGATTTAAAATGCTTGAAAGCAAGAATTCCAGTTATGAGAAAAGACTCCGAAAAACTGGCCTACAGTGTCTAGAAGAGAGAAGAATTCGAGGTCTTCTTCTTCTTCTTCTTCAGATGTCAACCTTTATTTTTTCGAAAAAAGCAGCTGTCATCCTGAGGCTGTCGACACTGCCATAGAGCTTGTCTAGTGTTGCCACTGGTGATGGCCACATCTGCTCTCTCTGATCCTCGTATGTCGGGCAGTTCTGCAGCAAACGTTCAGCGGTCATTTTCCCGGTACCACACGAGCATTTGTCAGTGCCCCCTATCTTCAATTTATTGAATAGGTGGTACCTCAGTCTATTGTGGCCAGTGCGAAGTCTGAAGACCACGACCTGCTCTCTTCTGTTCAACTGGTAACAGGCATCATTTTTTGTGTAGCCAGTATGTTCTGTTTCCCATTTGGTCATGTATCTAGCTCTAATAAGCCGTTTTGACTCTTCGTATGTCACACTAGAATCTGGTTGTGGTAGTCTTGCACCTTTTTTTGCCAGTCTGTCTGCCACCTCGGTGGCTTGGATGTTACATTGGGATGGAACCCACTGTACCACTACTCTTTTTGGTGCGGACTGCTGGCATAGTTGACAGAGTAATGCTCTTAAATCATTAAGTTCAGTATTTTTCTGGCATTTTAGTGCTGTGACTACGGCCAGGGCATCTGTAAACAGGACTATCTGGCTTTCATTGCTTTCGCCTGTCAGCATTTCTTCTACTGCAGCCCTCAGTGCCTCTGCCTCCGCTCTGAAATTGTTTGAGTGTTTTCCAGTTGCCACTGACAGTGTTATTTTTCTACCATTTGAGGTGACTTAATACAGGTTTATAAGATGATCAGAGGAACGGATAAATTAGACTATAACAAGTTTTTTTTTAAACATACAACCACCCACAAGAACAAGAGGGCATAGCTACTAATTAACTAAAGAAAGGTCCAGATTAGATATTAGGAAATATTTTTTTAGTTCGAGGGTGGTGAATGCTTGGAGGTGGTGGAGGCAGAGACAGTTAATGCATTTAAGAATAGATTGGATGCGCACAGCTTTTAAAGCAGGGTAATGTAAATTTAACTGGTTGTATACAGACTCTGATGAGTCTTCTAAACCAGTATAAAGACGTTAAGTGGAGTTAAGCCTTCTTTAAAAGGGGATCCACTGCAGTGAAGAGGCTCGCTGGTGTGAAGGGACCCGCTGGTGTGGAGGGGCCCGCTGATGTAGAGGGGCCCGCTGTTGTGGAGGGTCCCGCTGCAGTGAAGGGGTCCGCTGCAGTGGGGCTGAATATGATCTACATTGAAGCAAATGAATGGATTTTTAAAAGCTTCTTTACACCTGAGTAGTACTTGTATTGAAAAGAGTACTACTCAAGTCGTAACAGACGGCCAAAGAAAGGCGTGCATCGGGCTAGCAACCTCTTAATGTACCAACATTATTGTAGAAACTACCACTACAAATTCTCGGGTTGGTTCAGACTTCCTGTAAGGGGGGGGGGGGGGGGGGGGCAACTATACGGTGGCTCTATGCTTCACCTGGAACAACAGGCTAATCAATCAATTTTCTTAAGATTGTTACATTTGACAGCACTATCAAACCAAATTGTTTCACCTCTGAACAGATCATTGCAGACTAAATGCACACATGCATAAAATGAAAGCAGCACAGACTGCACAATGCACATGTCAGAGAGGACCCCAGACTCCAGAACACATCCTGCAAACATGTCCACAGCACCAAGACTCCCGTGAGAAGACCTGGCCCGAGGAGAGAAACATACAAGACAAACTGGGGGGAACCATTGAGGGCCTGCGACTGACGTGTCACTTCATGGAAGCAGTCCATCTGGTGGCATAAAACGAACATACGAAACCGAACACAAAGAAGAAGAAGAAGAAGAAGAAGAAAACACCACGGTAGTAGTGCAGATGTTTGGTAACTCTGTGCGTTAGAAGATGTCACAAGGTTGTGATTCTCTTTATTGAGAAATCTGCTTTACGGCGGGGGTTCGAAACAGTGCCAAGCATGGTCTCTGTCCAGGGGCGTGTGAAATAAAGTGAGAGACATAATGCGGAACGACCACATTGGAAGTATGGTCGGCACTACGTCTTGGGTCGAATACATTCACAGGCACACAATAAGTTGGTTTGGTCATCTCATGAATGTGGGGACGGCGTGGACAAGTGGTTAAGAGGCATGACTCACAACCCGAAGGTCCTGGGTTCGATTCTCCTCACAGCAACGACCGTTACCCCGGGGAAGCAAACCCTTAAAAAATTCAGGAGGAAGCAGACCCTTACATAAAATGCATGTTGAAGTCGGATGCACTGGGCCTACAGGCGCAATGTAAAAACCACAGTACAACGCATTCCGCCTTGGGAAATAGAAAAATAAGGCGAGCGCAAAAAAAACAAACAAACAAAAAAAAACAATCTCACGAGAATGCACCCTCATCAACTTCAACTAATGTCTTGCAACGCTGGTAGATCTGGCTACAGGGCAAGAGGGCGGCCGAGAAGCAAGTGGATAGATGATATTAGAGTGATTGCGCAGCGACATTGACTCACATTGACCGACGCAACGCACTTGGCGCAGGAGAGACGACCCAAGCTCCCCCACGCTGCTCAACTGCACATGTAGAAAGTAAACTAACTATTGATCCCTCCCCGCCGTATAAGCGAGGCACTACTGTATTTTATTCTTTTTTTTAACAACAATTTCTTATGATTGTCGGTTATTCATTTTTGCAGGTGTATATATTACTACCAAGTTGTCCGAAAAGAATTTCTGGCTTCCTGCAAGTGATGTATGATCCACCAGAAGTGCAGACGGAACATCGACGCATGGAGGTTCAAACATGATTAATATTGAAGGATGTTTTTATCAGGGAGTCCCTGACCTGGGATTTATTTTATTGTTTCGTTAAAAACTTGCATTAGTCAAGATTGGTGTTGTTGTTGTTGTTGGTGATGATGAGGATGTGATGGTGGTTTTGTTGTTGTTGCTGGCGGTGTTGGTCGTATTTTTATTCGCGGGAGTAATGTGATGTTCCGGTTTTTGTTTGTGGTGGTGATGTTGGTATTGTTGTTAATGTTGGTATTGTTATTAATGTTGGTATTGTTGTTAATGTTGGTATTGTTGTTAATGTTGGTATTGTTGTTAATGTTGGTATTGTTGTTAATGTTGGTATTGTTGTTAATGTTATTGTTGGTGTGGTTTTTAATGTTGGTATTGTTGTTAATGTTGGTATTGTTGTTAATGTTAATGTTGGTGTGGTTTTTAATGTTGGTATTGTTGTTAGTGCTGTTCTTCTTCTTCTTCTTCTTCTTCTTCTTCTTCTTCTTCTTCTTCTTCTTCTTCTTCTTCTTCTTCTTCTTCTCAATATTCCTTTTTATCTTGTGTTTAATCAACCAGCGTAAAGTTCTTTCTAAAGCCCCTCCCCTTCCCTCTTTTTACCCCCCTTCCCTTCTTTCCAACACCCCTCCCCATGATAAGTTTTCTCTGATCATGGACTGTAGAGGTTTTTCCTCCATACGTGGTCGTATATTGGGAGGGGTAGGGTTTACCTCGCTGTATTGCATTGCCAGGCATCTCAGTAAACTCAACACTACGCAGATTGCGCTGGCCAACCCACATCCGATGTTTAGGGCTCCTAAATCAATGGCCGTGTGGACGCTCGATGGAATGGGGAAGGAGGGAGCGGGCTCTTCATTCCAATGATTCCCCTGACCATAGCGCTCGCCTTTCAGCCATCAGTAATGGTCAGATTGTGTGTTTTGGTTGACCCATGTGAAATTGTACACAGCAAGTACACCACAGAGAGCACAGCATCGAATAAACTGATAGCAGCCAGCGACTCAAAGATGGCTGCTTGCGTCGTGTACAACCGCTCAAAGATGGCTGCTTGCGTCGTGTACAACCACTCAAAGATGGCTGCTTGCGTCGTGTCTAACCACTCAAAGATGGCTGCTTGCGTCGTGTACAACCACTCAAAGATGGCTGCTTGCATCGTGTCCAACCACTCAAAAGATGGCTACTTCCATCGTGTACAACCACTCAAAGATGGCTGCTTCCATCGTGCTCAAAGATTCAACGCTAATTCCTTGCTCAGGGACTCATAGTTGGGTGACTGCATCTTGCTCAGGGACTCATAGTTGGGTGACTGCATCTTGCTCAGTGACTCATAGTTGGGTGACTGCATCTTGCTCAGGACTCATATTTAAGTTTCATGAGGTAGACAGAACTTCTTCTTTCTTATCTTTCACTTCTTCATCTTCTTCTTTGACGTTCGTCCTGAAAAGAACAGTCAAAGTATACATCGAGGCTTTGATATCTGCGCCTTCTGGTCCAACACCTCCGGTTTCAGGACACAGTTTTGGGGGTCGGGTGCATCATCCCTCTTCAATCTCTATTCTCTTAGCCAGGCTGCACAGTTGCAGTCCGTTTCCAGGGCTACTACTTAAAGACGGTGTAGCATCCCGGTCAGGTATTGGCCAGTGGATGTATGCTGCCAGCTATAAGTCACTGACTACTGTTAGCTAGTTATGACTGATGCATATCAGCGCTGATGACTTAACTTGACTTTGCCGCACTTCTTCAATCACTGGTTGTAGAGTCTTCTACTAAAGATTGTATTGCTCCTCTTTTATGTTTCTTGTCTCTTACTTTTGAATGTGAAAGGAAGTGAGGAAGACAAAGAAAGTCATTGGTTGATATCATCAACGAATAGACAGGACATGATAGGTCTATACTCATTTGGAACGCTGTGGACATAGAACTATGGAGGGCTTTTATGGTAGAATGTTTTCACTATGACACCCCCAACATAGAACTATGGAGGGCTTTTATGGTAGAATGTTTTCACTATGACCCCCCCCCCCCAACATAGAACTATGGAGGGCTTTTATGGTAGAATGTTTTCACTATGACACCCCACACATAGAACTATGGAGGGCTTTTATGGTAGAATGTTTTCACTATGACCCCCCCCCCCAACATAGAACTATGGAGGGCTTTTATGGTAGAATGTTTTCACTATGACACCCCAAACATAGAACTATGGAGGGCTTTTATGGTAGAATGTTTTCACTATGACACCCCAAACATAGAACTATGGAGGGCTTTTATGGTAGAATGTTTTCACTAAGACACTCCCACTACTTTAACAGATTCAAAGTTTATTTAGTGATTGATAATTTCTACAGGACAGGGTAGCCGGTCCTATGCCCAACATTCATAGTCACCTTTAACAACATTGCGAGGCAGGTTACAGTGTTACTATTCTTTACTTCACATTCGGGCTCAGGTAACACATGGACTGCTGCGTTGTCTTTCCCATCTTTAGTTGGGTAATGTTTTTTAAACTGAGTTGTCAGCCATTGAAGCATTGTTGTTGAATACCCACAAGGAATAGTTTACTCTTTTGTCGGCCTTGAAAAGGACGTTAAGTGGCAGGTTACAAAAGCTTTCCTCACATCCCGGGCATGCTGATGAAGGTGGACCGGGTCCTCCAGATGGTTGTGCTATGCTTGGCTTCATCTGCGTGTCGCTCACTACTTCGTGGATCACGTCAGTCCTTCACCTCGTTAGTAAGGCTGTCATGAAAGGGCTACTTGGCAGCCAAGATGAGGGTCTTGACCAGTATGTTTTGCCTGACCTGGCGTTAATCTCCCCCCCCCCCCCCCCCGCCCCACCCCGCCATTTAAGAGAGAACAGCTTACAAATGGAGCATTGTGTAATCGTAAATATGTTACGAGCTCCATTCAGTCATACTGAATGTTTTTAGTTGAATCTGTACAAGAATGATGTAAACTTGTAAATATTTTACGTTGTTAATGTGTATGATTCTGTACATATGTCATTTGTTACGACAACTATAGATGTCAGACTTTACACCGAGATATGACATATTTGTTAATGCACACAATTGAGTAGTGACAACCAGTTACAACATAAATCTCCATCATAACAAGACTGCACTCAAGTACCCTTATCGGTACAACAAATCGCTTTCATGCGTTGTTTAATGTTAAAGAAGGGATTTCCCCTTAAATCCTTCCGCGTTCGTTCTCAATCTCCCTTATCACGCCCTGAAAAGATCCTTGCAAGTAGCAGGATGTAGTCCGGAGAACGGAATGCACTGTGTCGTAGTTAACAGCTTGATTACTATATTTGCACCTTTCGGTCCAACACATCCGACTTCCTGAAGTATTATTTTATTATCTGGTTAACCTTCCCTCTTCGATCCCTTCTCCTTAGCCAGTCTGTCTGCTGCAGCCTGTTATCCAGGATCACCACGTGGAGGTGTAGAAGGGTCTTGGCAGCTCTGGTTCCCTGGCCCTAACGCTAGCAATCAGCTATGGGTCTCTGACCGCTGCAGCTCATGCACTGCTCATCATCTTTATCCTCCCCCCCCCCCTTTTCAACCTCACCCCTCTTATATTGAAGAATTTACAAACATGACTTGTCCTGGCGGGGAAAAAAAAAAATTGTGACTTCCCCTTAAGCTGGCAATTTCAAAACAGGAACTGGTCCTGCGATAACGCACACTAACAAAAACAGCACTGTAGAGTATACAACAAACTTTATAAAGCAAACATGCCGTTAATATTAATTAATCCGAGAATGCAACAATGCAGTGACCTGAAAATAGTTGCGCTGACCTAGAAATTCCAGACAGAATAATTTGTGCACAATTTACGTGGCCTTGAATTTCTGCAACAGACAACACAATTATGTTTATGATTCTAAAATATATATTTATGGAGCAGATTGGAGATTGGCAAAAGATCCAGTTTCTTCTTCTTCTTCTTCTTCTTCTTCGTACGCAGTCAGACAGTAACCATTATTTTTTAGAAAAAAGCGGTGGTCATCCTGAGCTGTCGACACTGCCATAGAGCTTGTCTTGTGGTTCCACTGGTGATGGCCACATCTGCTCTCTCTGATCCTCGTATGTCGGGCAGTTCTGCAGCAGATGTTCAGCGGTTATTTTACCGGTACCGCACAGGCATTCGTCGGTATTACCTATCTTCAATTTGTTGAATAGGTGGTACCTCAGTCTATTGTGGCCAGTGCGAAGTCTGAAGACAACTACCTGCTCTCTTCTGTTCAACTGGTAATAGGCATCGTTTTTGGTGTAACCAGTATGTTCGGTTTCCCATTTGGTCATGTATCTGGCTTTGATAAGCCGTTTTGACTCTTCGTACGTCATACTAGAATCTGTTTGTGGTAGTCTTGAACCTTCTTTTGCCAGTCTGTCTGCCTCCTCTTTGCCGTGGATGTTGCAATGTGATGGGACTCACTGTACCACTACCCTTTTTGGTGCGGACTGCTGGCACAGTTTGCAGAGTGCTGCTCTTAAGTCATTAAGCTCAGTGTTTTTCTGGCTTTTTAGCGCTGTGACTACGGCGACAACATCTGTAGGCAGGACTGTATGGCTTTCATTTTCACTGTGAGTCACCATTTCTTCCACTGCCGCCCTCAGTGCCTCTGCCTCCGCTCAGAAATTGCTTGTGTACTTACCAGTAGCGAATGACAGTGTTATTTTTCTGCCATTTAGTAGGTGACCCAGTTTCTATAAGTCGGGCTGTGATGGGAGTGACGTTCTGCAAGGGACATGCTACGTGATGATACACGCTGGGACAATAGGCATATTGCTAAAGTTATATTACAAGCTACTGGTCGCAAATCTTTATCATGATTGTAAAAAGAATGTTATAAAAAGCATAAATTGTGCCCAGAGGCTTATTCCAATTCATTATAGATACCTCCCTGAAGCAAAGAACTTCTGTCATCTCTAAGGTTAAGGTCAGTTCCACGGCAACAATTGCCGTCAGCAATAAAGATAACTCTTCATGTACCAAGTGGCAGCCCGTGGGAGGTGGGGTGGTCAGTTCCCTTACAGGCTGCTTTTCATTCCTAAACTCATACATCAGGTACCCATTCACAGCTGGATGAACTGTCGGACCAGACACGAACCACAACCCGGATTTTGTTTCTGTCTGTCTCTGATCTCGAACGCCAGACACGATGTAATCTAGTCTAGTAAGCCAGCTCACTGTCAACTAAACTACGCGCTCAGCGGTCTCTGTGTGACCTTGAAATGGCCGTGCTATATAGACCCCCCCTATTTTTTAGAATAAAACCAGTTATCATCTGTCAGTTTGATTTCTCTAATACTCTCAAAATGATTTCTCTAATACTGTCAAAATGATTTCTCTTCAGCTGTGTTGTAATTATTTATCAAAAGTAAAAAGCTTGATGGAGCCAAATTTGGAGAGTATGGTAGGTGTGGAAATAATTGAATATTCAAATCTTTTGATGATTGCTGTTCAAGGCACGTTTTGTTAGAGGCCTTGCAGAGAAGGAAGGAATTTATAGTGAGTTTTTCTTAGGTTTCTGATCAGTCTGTACTAGTCTAGTGAGAAGATCTGCGAAGCGTTTCTGATCAGTCTGTTTTAGTCTAGCGAGAAGATATGTGAGGCGTTTCTGATCAGTCTGTTTTAGTTTAGTGAGAAGATAGTGGGGCGTTTCTGATCAGTCTGTTTTAGTCTAGTGAGAAGATAGTGGGGCGTTTCTGATCAGTCGGTTTTAGTCTAATGAGAAGATATGCGAGTGGGTCGCTGGCTGTTGTCGATAGGTAGGGCACTCGGCCCTCAAAGCGATGAATGGAAACGATGGACAATCCAATTCCCAAGCTTCAAGCGGCCCCTGATCTCACGGGAGGTGGGACCAGAGTGACTGCATCCTGAGCTACCTCCAGTCATCTTGACTTACGTCTTGCCACTGACCCAAGGTAGATCAGGACCAGAGAGTTAGATTGATAACCAGCGCAGATTTTTCCTCGCTATAATCTAAATACATGGCATGTTACATCATCAAGACAAAACCTTCTGATGGTGTCGACATCCTCGCTTACAGTGGGTAACTAAAATACGAAGGGAATGAAACATATTTCCAGCTCTCTACGCATTTCTGAACGTGTTTGCCGAGTAATATGAATTGACAGGTCTGGCCTCCCTCCATTTTGTTGAAGACGTAGTTCCACAGCTAAACATTTTGATTTCTTGTTCCGGTGCACATTACCAATGAGAATAAATGCGAAATAATTGTTTCCTGTTGTGATATTTCCTCTTTTATCATCTTAATTACGCAGTTTCACTTCCCGTAACTTATTATTTGCAATATCGTCCGCCATTCATTAAGAAATTTGTCGTTCTTTTATCTGTGAATGACGGAGAGTTGCTTCCCTTAACCTTATAGTTGTGGTTTCAAAATCCTCTGATATCTAATACCAAGCTATGACCTTGTCTGTAGTTGCACACTTGATTTCGGTGTGGCCTCTGCAGCTTGCATGAAGTGCCCTCTTCAGTCATCTCCAGATGTGGAGATCACTTGAAACTCTTGTGTTTGCAGTCATTGAGGCATCTCCTGGCTTTATCTCAAAAGGTTGTATTTGGCTCCGGTCCCGTACTATAGCAGCAGTGATAGTTGGGACTTCAACAGCGGTAGTGCAGTGAAGAACTGGCGTTTGTACCTGGTGAATTTGGGAATATCTGACAGTGTGCTTTAAGATAAAAGTGTTTCTAACAAAGCAATGAATGTCAAATATCGTGGAAGAATAATAGACATTGTCCTGGATACGTGTAGAAATGTCATGTAGGCGACAGGGACTTTTATTGATTTAACGGGTTTGGGGAAATCCAATTACATTAAGTCAATCTTAATAATAGAGATTTTAAATTCTAATATCGGGAGAGGAAGACTAATGTCTGATCAGGCATAATATACTGATCAGGCATGTTAGTCAGGGTCAGGTAAAATATACTGATCAGGCATGTTAGTCAGGGTCAGGTAAAATATACTGATTAGACATGTTAGTCAGGATCAGGTAAAATATACTGATTAGACATGTCAGGGTCAGGTAAAATATACTGATTAGGCATGTTAGTCAGGGTCAGGTAAAATATACTGACCAACAGCGTCACCTCAGTTTCGCGGTGAGGAAACAGACTGTTTTCATAGCAACCTAGCTAACGAGGTGAGGGATCGCGTGATCCCCAAATTAATGAAGCCAAGCATAGCTCAAGCGCTTGGAGGACGCCGGTCCACCTTCATCAGCATGCTCAAGATGTGAGGAAAGCTACAAGAAACCGTCACTTAACGTCCTTTTCAGGGCGCACAAAAGAGTAAATCTACCCATTGTGGGCATTCGCCAACAGCACCTCCATTGTCTAGTCCGTCCTGCTGTATGGCCATGTGACGTGGGGACCACCTCCAATTACTAGTCGTCCTGTTGTATGGCCCTGGGACGTGGGGACCACCTCCAATGTCTAGTCGTCCTGTTGTATGGCCCTGGGACGTGGGGACCACCTCCAATGTCTAATCGTCCTGTTGTATGGCCCTGGGACGTGGGGACCACCTCCAATGTCTAGTCGTCCTGTTGTATGGCCCTGGGACGTGGGGACCACCTCCAATGTCTAGTCGTCCTGTTGTATGGCCCTGGGACGTGGGGACCACCTCCAATGTCTAGTCGTCCTGTTGTATGGCCCTGGGACGTGGGGACCACCAATTTACCAAGCTTCAATCGTTTATCCTGCAACAAGTGCGTTGCGTCGGTCAATGTGAGCCCGTGTCGTTGCACAATCACTCTAATGTCATCTATCCACCTGCCACAATCACTCTAATATATATCCATCTTCACAATCACTCTAATATCATCTATCCACCTGCTACAATCACTATAATGTCATCTATTCACCTGCACAATCACTCTAATATCATCTATCCACCCGAACAATCACTCTAATATCATCTATCCACCTGTCACAATCACTCTAATGTCATATATCCACCTGCCTCGGGGCCTCCCCCTTGCCCTGTAGCCAGATCTACCAGCACTGTAAGCCATCAGTGGAAGTTGATGAGTGTGCATTCTCATGAGATGACCGAACCAGCTTATTTTCTACCTGGAAATGTATTCCACACAAGCCGTAGTGCCGACCATACTTCCAAAGTCGTCGTTCCACATTCTGTCTCTCCTGGTAACTCCGATGACTTTCCTTAAACACTTCATTTCACGAGTCGAAATTCAGCTCTCATCCACCCTGGACAGAGACCATGTTTGGTCCTGGTAACACAGAGTCGGCATAAATATACTGTTTATCAGCTGTTGCTTTGTTGCCAAACTAATGCACGGGGACCTAAACAGGCGACATCTGATAAGTCACCGCAGATACTGTGTGCCGGTTTGTATAGACTGTTAATGAACATTCATTGTGTAATGTCCATTTATAGAAGGGACAATCTTCGTTTGTTCGTTCTCAATCTCCCGCTACCAAGCACTGGAAAGGTCTTTGCAAGTAGCCGGAGAACGGAATGCCTTGTAGTTTACAGCTTGACTAGGATATTTGCAACATTCGGTCCAACACATCCGACTTAAGCAAGCATTTATTTAGTACCGGGTTAGCCTTCTCTCTTCGATCTCTTCTCCTTAGCCAACTTGTCCTGTTGCAGCCTGTTATCCAGGATCACCGCGTCGGTGTCTTGCCCTGACGCTAGCAGTCAGCTATGGGTGTCTTGCCCTGACGCTAGCAGTCAGCTATGGACCCCTGCCCACTTCAGCTCATCCGCGGCTCAGCATCTTGATACCTTAGAGACAACCACTTGTCAATTTAGGCATACAGGGGACGGCGTGGCCTAGTGGATAAGTGGCACGGCTCACAATCCGAAGGTGCTGGGTTCGATCCCCATCACAGCACCGGCCGTTACCCCGGGGAAGCAAACCCTTAGAAAATGCAGGAGGAAGCAGACCCTTACATAAAATGCATGCTGAAGTCGGATGCATTGGGCCGACAGGCGCAAAATAAAAACCACAGTGCAACGCACACCGCCTTGGGGATTAGAGAAATAAGGCGAACGCAAAAAAAAAAAAAAAAAAAAAAAAAAAAAATTTAGGCATACAATTAAAATCACTCAGATTAATTAATCAAATGTCAAAATGATGTCAGACAGACATTTTATAATCCGTAATTCTTGTTTAAAATGTTTGTTTGTGTGACAAAATACAGACACCCGATATTAAGATATATGTCTTCTAATGCTCTAACCATTTTCTTAATCAATTCATATTTTTATTTAATTTTCATTTACATAAATGCATTTGTTTTTGTGTTGCGAATACCCACAATGGGATGTTAAGTGGCGGGTTACAGAAGCTTTCCTCACATCCCGAGGGGGCTGATGAAGGTTGTCCAGGGTCCTACAGGTAGTTGTGCTATAGTCGCTTTATCTGCGTGTCATTCACTACTAGGGGGATCATGTTGATGCCTCGTCTAGTTAGCCAGGCTGACATGAAAACAGCCCGTCCCGAGTAGGGATAATAGGACGCTGAGGTGAGAGTCTTGGCCAGTACATTTTGCCTGACCCTGACTAACATGTCTGACCAGCATATTTTACCTGACCCTGACTAACATATCCGACCAGCATATTTTACCTGACCCTGACGAACTTGTCCGACCAGTATATTTTGCCTGACCCTGACTAACATGTCTGATCAGTATATTTTGCCTGACCATGACTAACATGTCCGGCCAGCATATTTTGCCTGAACCTGACTAACATGTCTGATCAGTATATTTTACCTGACCCTGACTAACATGTCCGACCAGCATATTTTGCCTGACCCTGACTAACATGTCGATCAGTATATTTTACCTGACTCTGACTAACATGTCTGACCAGTGTGTTGTGCCTGACCCTGACTAACATGTCTGACCAGTGTGTTGTGCCTGACCCTGACTAACATGTCTTCCTCACCATTAATGCATTTAAATAATTCAAGTTTTTAAATTAAATTTCTGGGCGGAAGCAAGTTATCTTCCATCGTTTAGGGAGCACGTAGCGCGGTGGTTAGCGAGCTGACTTCGCATCTGAGTGGTCCTGGGTTCGTTCCCCAGTTGAGACGGAAATGTTCTTTGAGACCGCAATGGGTCCCGGGTCGACCCAGCCTTAAATAGGTACCGGTTCAGTCCGGCGACGAGGGAACGATGGCTACCGCCTTCATGTAGTCGAGCCTTTGAAAAGTGAGATCGCAAACACCTCACACCCCTACGGTAGTAATGCTACTTTAGGTTACTTTACTTTTTTACTTTAGGAGAACAGGATAGGGCTTCTCGCGAGGCTTAGAGTGAAGGGTTAAAGATGTTTCCCTCTTGTGGACGCCCCCCACCACCCTATACAAACATCTCAATAATTGTATATTTGTTTAAGATTCAAAGCTATTACCGACATTAATATCGGTTAGTTCGTTGTTTAGAAGAGCCAGGCGTTCATCGCCAGTTTGATCCAGTTTGATATTATGTCATTTAACCAACCAATCTAATCTCCCACACAAGCGTTGAAAATACAGACTTACATTTGAGAAATATTTAGTGGAGAAGAGTTTTAGACAAGAAATTAAAGGGAATATCGCTGGAAGTCGCTGATAGTTTCTTTGGTGGCAGGCTAGACGCGGAGGGAGTTTGTAGATGTTCTTACATACGTCATCAGTCGGTATAGTCCCTGACCCATTTACCAATCACTGACAAAAAGTTCTATGACAACGACAATTTCAGTAATCTCAGCTGCCTAATTGTCATTTAGCACTTGTCACTTAATTCACCCCAAACAGAGTTACCTGTGTTCCAATCATACGTATTTGAGAGCCGTTGACTGTAGCGGGAAATTCCATTACGGATTACGGGGAGGACTGGTCGATATAATTTATTTCAAATACAAAAAAGTAAAAGTATAGATAAAGATACAAGTATAGAAAAGATGGTTATATTCGGTTATAAAAATGGATGTTGGGAACAGCCGTATACAAACTGATAAATCTGCCTGTAGGCCATGAGTGAGCCTTGAAGCCAAGTGTCTGGCCTCAGAGGGATGTCCTGCCCACATTGTGTGCTGACCTCTCCATCCATCCTGTCAGTCAGTCAAGGACAACACAATAGCATGGTTGTTAATCATCTGACAACATGGATAATGCCACGACAACATGGATAATGCTCCTTACCATGGACTAATGTTGAGAGATTCCCGAAATTCTGCGATGACGTCAAAAAAAAATAGCCGGATCAAGCGGAAGCAGAAGTGGACTATTCCCTGACCTCACAACCACTACATCCGGTGCTAAAAATAGATATCCTGTTGTTGTTGTTATTGTTGTTATTCCATAGCTGCTGAGCAAACCTTGGCAGCCCAATGCCATTCATATATAGATACAGGTGTTCTTCAGTTGTGTCACTGCTCCGTACAGTGTGTTGGCAATTGTCTGCAGTGCTTGTAAGAATCTTTTCCTCATGTCCACAAGCGCCTTGCACTCAATGGGTAGGTGTCGAACAGTTTCATCAGGATGAGAGCAATGTCTGCACAAGGGCAGGTGCTGGGGATTGATTCGGTTCAAGTGGATAATAACTCTGGTATGTTCTGTTCGGAAATGAAAGATGAGACTTTAATCTCTTCTATGTAGTTTATTTATGTTATCTTTACTTTTGGCTGTGACATTTCACTAAATACACTGCGACCTATTGTTCCCGTCGCCCACCTGTTCATCCAGATTTCCCGAATATTATTCTTAATAATTCGTTTGACTCTGTGGTTACTGCAGGGTCTATCCGTTTCGAGGCTCCTGTTTTTGCCAATCTGTCGGCTTCGGCGTTTGAATCACACAGTAACCCTTCTTGACAGGTCAAACACCTCCCGTCACATGCTCTCAGCGTGGCAGTGCTACTATTCTCGTTCTGTCCCACATAACCCTCGAGGACACCACCTGTGCAGCGACGGAGCTACGCAAATTAAAACTTTAGTTTAGAAGTTCTGTCTTTTATTCCCGTCGACGGAACAACTGCAGGTTATGTGAACATTTTTTGAATTGTGGTTAAGAGTACTCGAATGCCTTGGACAAAATTCAATTCAGACATCTTACAAACAGTAACTCTTCTTTGGTTTGAGACTTGAATTACAACTTAAGCGAAGTGAGGCAAGATGTTGCAGATAAAAGGATTTCACGGAAACGAGGGTTTACAGTACTGTTATGGCAATTTCAAATGAGGTCACCGGAGATTGGCACGCCTGTCGTCTGAATACGGGAAAAGCCATTTTTGTTCTTCGGTGTTCGTTGTGACAGTGATGTTGTGGCGTAGTTTATCGGGATGGTGCATTATCTGCGCTTCTCGGTCCGGCACGTCTGATTTTTAGGGGACCCAGTGGTGTCGAGGTAAGGTGTTCGTCTCTGGTGCTGGGAGTTGCGGGTTGACCCAGTGGTCTCAAGGCAAGGTGTTCGCCTCTGGTGCTGGAGGTTGCGGGTTGACCCAGTGGTGTCGAGGTAAGGTGTTCGCCTCTGGTGCTGGAGGTTGCGGGTTGACCCAGTGGCCTCGAAGTAAGGTGTTCGCCTCTGGTGCTGGAGGTTGCGGGTTGCCCCGCCCTCTCCCACTGCCTCTTCTCCAATTGTGGCATCCCAGTCCCCTTGTACAACCAGTATGTCTTTCTTTGGTGTTTCATTGACCAGTTCTTGGAGCTACTCGTAGAATCTCCTATCTCACACTCTTCATAATCTGAAGTCGGCCCGTCACACTGTATCTGAAGTCGGCCAGCTACACTGTATCTGAAGTCGGTCCGCCACACTGTATCTGAAGTCGGCCCGTCACACTGTATCTGAAGTCGGCCCGTCACACTGTATCTGAAGTCGGCCCGTCACACTGTATCTGAAGTCGGCTCGTCACACTGTATCTGAAGTCGGCCCGTCACACTGAATCACTGTGATGTTAAATGGCGTATGCTGATATATCGACTAGATCTCAGTCGACATCCCAACACACATCTAGCAGTGTTTTTATGAAGCAGCATCACCCACTCCATGGGAATGTTTTGTCTTTTCTGTCACTGTAATACAATTTGTGACCTTCCTCTGTGGTATACTCTCCGAGTACGGCATTGGGCCGACAAGAGCAGGCTTGCTCGGCAGCGATGGGGCAACTAAGAGCTCAGAGAACACTCCAGAAAGGCACACAAGGTATAGGTTCTTAAATGAAGAAATAAGATTCAAGATGAAAGACGCAAAACAGCCGTGGATTGCGGAGAAGTGTAAAGATACGGGGCATAAACTGGACAGAAATTATGCCAAGGGAGCGTCTACGATTGTATAAACTGGACAGAAATTATGCCAAAGGGGCATCTACGATTGTATAAACTGGACAGAAATTATGCCAAAAGAGCGTCTACGATTGTATAAACTGGACAGAAATTATGCCAAAGGGGCATCTACGATTGTATAAACTGGACAGAAATTATGCCAAAGGAGCATCTACGTTTGGTCAGGATCTAGTAAAGTCTATACAAGGTCGCAGTTTGACGATACGGGATAAGACTGGGAAATATCTTACAGGGGATCAAGAGATAATAACACTGGACGGAGTATCTCTCAGAACTATTCAATCACAAGTGCTGGGGTGAGCCAGAAAACGCAATCTCCCCCTGACCTCCTGAGACTGATGAAAATCAATCGATAACTAAAGAACAGGTGGCTGCAGCAGTGAAGATGCTGAAGAAGGGGACAGCTGCTGGAGTGGATAATATCGTGACAGAGCTCATACAGGCCGGCAAGGGGACAGCTGCTGGAGTGGATAATATCGTGACAGAGCTCATACAGGCCGGCAAGGGGACAGCTGCTGGAGTGGATAATATCGTGACAGAGCTCATACAGGCCGGCAAGGGGACATCTGCTGGAGTGGATAATATCGCGACAGAGCTCATACAGGCCGGCAAGGGGACATCTGCTGGAGTGGATAATATCGTGACAGAGCTCATACAGGCCGGCAAGGGGACATCTGCTGGAGTGGATAATATCGCGACAGAGCTTATACAGGCCGGCAAGGGGACAGCTGCTGGAGTGGATAATATCGCGACAGAGCTTATACAGGCCGGCAAGGGGACAGCTGCTGGAGTGGATAATATCGCGACAGAGCTTATACAGGCCGGCAGCTTTCTCAAAATCGATGAGCCTGCAGTTACCTAAGTCAGGAAACTTAAAGCTTTGTCAAAACTGCAGAACAATCAACCTCATTAGCCACCCTAGCAAAGTCTTGTTCAGAATAATTATCGACAGACTGAAACATCAAACTGAGAACATCAAGCCGAGAACATCAAGCCGAGAACATCAAACCGAGAACATCAAACCGAGAACATCAAGATGAGAACATCAAGCTGAGAACATCAAGCTGAGAACATCAAGCTGAGAACATCATTGCCGAAAAACAGGCGACACTGCAGACGGGCGTCCGATCTGTACTACCCAGATATCGGGAGAACTACCACAAAGTCGACGAGAGAAAATTCTGGTCTCCATAAGAACCCGCGACCTCCAACACCCGATGCTGGAGTCTTACCTCGAGGCCTCTCAATCCCCATGGTGAAGAATGTAGATACATATGATTCCTATACTTCGCTTGTTGTACATGTGTGTACATGCTCGGAGGTCCAGCCACTGAGGCTTGTAGGGATCGACCAGGTCCAGCCACTGAGGCTTGTAGGGATCGACCAGGTCCAGCCCAGCCACTGAGGCTTGTAGTGATCGACCAGGTCAAGCCACTAAGGATTGTAGGAATCGACCAGGTCCAGCAACTGAGGCGTGTAGGGATCGACCAGGTCCAGCCACTGAGGCTTGTAGGGATCGACCAGGTCTAGCCACTGAGGCCTGTAGGGACGACCAGGTCCAGCCACTGAGGCTTGTAGGGACGACCATGTCCAGCCACTGAGGCTTGTAGGGATCGACCAGGTCCAGCCACTGAGGCTTGTAGGGATCGACCAGGTCCAGCCACTGAGGCTTGTAGGGATCGACCAGGTCCAGCCACTGAGGCGTGTAGGGATCGACCAAGTCCAGTGCCGAAAGAGAGACTGCTATCTACCGGAGTCATGTGGAACGGGGGAAGCCACTCTTACGCCTCTACCCGCCCAGTGATAGACGGTTGTTATACATAGCAGACTTGGGGACATTATTTGGTGAGCTGGTACTTCTTGGTTCAGTCGGACCACGGACCAAACACAGACAAGCGGCGGCGATGGACCAGCGGGTAGGGTGCAGACACAACGCGCATCTAACGCCACGACCCCAAGGCCTTCCAAAGGCAAGTAACGGTAGAGCACACCTCACGAATCGCACTAACAGTAATGGGAATGAAAATACTGAGACAAGGAGACTAACGCGGAAGCCATAAACAGGAGTGGCCAGAATGTGTCAACTAAGGTATGCCAGTTGGGACAGATAAAATCAAACTAGAAATGATCAATAAAATGTAATTAAAACATATTATAGAATACGTGGAAATTAACAAGTACACACATACATACATACATACATACATACATACATACATACGTACACCAATATGTATAAAACATGACACAACGAGTACATTCACTAATGCATACCAATATACGTATATATATAGTAAAGTAACCCATATCATTACTGCCGTCGGTGTGTGAGGTGTTAGGGATCTCACATTTTAAAGGATCGGCTATATGAGGGCGGTAGTCATCTTCTCTCCCTCATCGGTTTTATTTTCCGGACTAAACCGGTACCCATTTAAGGCTGGGTCGACCCGGAATCTGTTGTAGTCTGAAAAATTTTTTTCGCATTAACTGGGGAATGAACCCAGGACCACTCAGAAACGAAGCCAGAGAGAGAAGGGAAAAGAGCGAGAGAAGGGAAAAGAGAGAGAGAAGGGAAAAGAGCGAGAGAAGGGAAAAGAGAGAGAACCAAAAAGAGGAATGTAGAAAGTATCCCTACACAGAGTTATTTAATTTATTCAAGCCATAAGGTTTTGAAGCATCCCATAAGGAATTTTCCCGCTCAAACCGGTGTCGATGCTAGTCTCCCCCGCCATTTTCTTCTTCTCGCCTGCTGTTTTATTATTAAGTCTGCCCGTGAAACCCAGTTCTATGGATTAATGTTGCCGTCGTGGAAAGTTCTTCAATGCTTCCAAACAGCTTTGTGTGGAGGTCTATTTCCGTTGTCCAGTGTTCTGTACGCAATTGTCTTAAGCACGTACAAGTCTTGAAGGATATGTCCGGTTGTATGTGCTGCTTGCACGCATGTACGCCTGGGTGGTAGGGCCAGTTTTAGCCTGTGTAAGTGGCCATTTAATCGGTTATGTCCCGTTCTCACGCGGAACAAGCTCAGTCTGCTCGATCAAGGCAATTATCTTGATATCCACCTGACCGAGCTATCCCGATCCGTTGAAGTGTTTGACGACCGGAGAACGGATATTCTTACAAATATCATTGAGATTTTGGCAGCAACGAGCACGAAGTTTAAGGCCAGTCTCCCCAACACATCACATATATACATACTGCAAGTAAATACCATTTTTATATATTCTATTTGTACTTTAATGGCATTTGTGAAAACATTCCTTGTATACAATTTATGATTATTTATTGAAGATGTTGAAATATTCTAAATAAATATTTGGAGAATGCAATATTTGAAAATCAGTGTTTGTTATTTATTATGTGTTATTCTTATGTTATTCAGTAGTTCAGCTAAGTGACAATGAAGACCTTAGATCAAGAAATCAGAGAGGATAGTAGCGACGAAGAAACCAGACTCTCTAAAATGGTGTGTGAAAGAAATGGCAACCGAATTTAGACAATTTTAAACACGTTTAAATACCTGGGCACATATCTGGGCACATACCTGGACACATACCTGGGTGGACCTAGAAAAGGCATTTGACAAAGTCTGGAATGAGGGACAGCCGAAACTACCTGGGAGTCACATTTGATCAGCGCATGACATGGAAAAGTCAGATCGAGAGAAACCGAATGAGAGCCAGAGAAAGAATGGCAATCATGAGGAAACTTGCTGGCACAAGCTGGGGAGCAGACGAAAGTATATTAAAGAAATTCTACACTGGAAGAGTGAGACCTGTTCTCGAGTATGGCATTGCAGCATGGACAACAGCAGCAAAGGCGAACTTCAATAAAATTAGCAAACTCCAAAACCAAGCCATGAGAGTTATAACAGGAGGCATGAAGTCAACGCCAATTATAGAACTTGAAAAGATTACAAAACTGCAATCCATGACCGACAGAAGAGAGTGCAGAGCCCAGCAGCAAGTAGAGAAACTCAGAAGACTGACTGACCATCCAATGCACAAGAGACTAAACAATTTCGGAAATGGGAAACTAAAGCGAAGAAACTTTGCAGAAATAGCCAAAGCAAAGATGCACGAAGACCACATGAACGAACTAACAACACCAAAGCCCATCCCTGCTGTACGAAAACCTACCTGGAGGCAGCATATATTTCCAGAGGTGGTAAAAAATATACCAGGTATTGGAGACAAAAACTGCCAGACTGAAAAAGAAAGAAGAGATACTACCCTGAGTTACATAATGAAAAACTACCCAAGCATGGACTGGACCCATGCATATACCGACGGTTCTGTAACAAATACAACACAGAACGGAGGGGCAGGAGCATTTCTGAACCTACCAAATGGCAGAAAAAAACACTGTCATTCGCTAATGGAAAATACACAAGCAATTTCAGAGCGGAGGCAGAGGCACTGAGGGCGGCAGTAAAAGAAATGGTGACAGGCAAAAGAAATGAAAGCCATATAGTCCTGCTTACAGATGCCCTGGCCGTAGTCACAGCACTAAAAAGCCAGAAAAATACTGAACTTAATGATTTAAGAGCAGTACTATGTCAACTAAGCCAGCAGTCCGCACCAAAAAGGGTAGTGGTGCAGTGGCTTCCATCTCACTGCAACATCCAAGGCAACGTGGAGGCAGACAGACTGGCAAAAGCAGGTGCAAAACTACCACAACCAGATACTAGTATGACATACGAAGAGTCAAAATGGCTTATGAGAGCTAGATACATAACCAAATGGGAAACCGAACATACTGGCTACACCAAAAATGATGCCTATTCTCAGTTGAACAGAAGAGAGCAGGTCGTGGTCTTCAGACTTCGCACTGGCTACAATAGACTGAGGTACCACATATTCAACAAATGCCCGTGTGGTACCGGGAAAATGACCGCTGAGCATTTGCTGCAAAACTGCCCGACATACGAGGATCAGAGAGAGCAGACGTGGCCATCACCAGTGGCAGCACTAGACAAGCTCTATGGCAGTGTCGACAGCCTCAGGATGACCGCTGCTTTTTTCGAAAAAAATAATGGTTACTGTCTGACTGCGTACGATAAGGAAGAAGAAGCTGCTAAGGAAACTGCTGAAAACAAAATGGCAAGACAGGATTACATATGCAGACGTTTTTTTGTCCACATATCAGATAAGCAGCTCCAAAAGAAAATATGATATGGTAAGCTTGAGTCAGGCAAGCGAGCTCGTGGTGGCAAAATAAAACGTTAGAAAGAAACTATGGAAGCTTCACTGAAAAACTGCGGCCTTGACTCTGATGGTTGAGGGAACATAGCTGCTGATCGCTCTACCTGGCGAAGGAACATCTCTTCTGTCGACATGTATATGGAGCATACAAGAATCAGGAAAGCTGTACGGAAACAAGCGACACGAAAGTAAAGAGAAATGTGACTTCCGCCTGACGGTCAGAGTGTTTCTCTGCTCTCGGAGCCACATACGCTTTCGGGCTCGGGTTTGGTCAGCGATCTACGAATCCACTCCAGGATTGGCAGATGACAATGCGGTTCTCTTCTGAAACGATGTACAAACAACAACGCAGTGTGTTATTTCGCGCTAACGTTTATTGAGAGAAAACAATAATAGAAAGATAGATAAAGAAAGGAACCTAGGGGTTATAATAGATCATACAGGTAAGGTGAGGGAGCAAGTTCAGGTAGCAGTAAAAATGGCAAATGTAACGTTAGGTATGATAAAAAGAAATAGTAAACATAGAAACAAGGAAGTGATAGTCAAACTGTATAAAGCATTAGTTAGACCTAGATTGGAGTACTGTGTACAGGTGTGGAGGCCTTATCATAAAGGGGATAAACATGCTGGAAAGAATACAAAAAAGAGCGACAAAGCTGAAAGTGGGATTTCAGAACTACAGTTATGAGGAAAGACAAAAAAAAACCGGCCATCAGTATCTAGAATAGAGAAGAATTCGAGATGACAATACAGGTTTATAAGAAGATCAGAGTAATGGATAAATTAGACTTTAACAAGTTTTTTTCAAAATACAGCCACACACAAGAGCAAGAAGGCATAGCTACAAATTAACTAAAGAGAGGTCCAGATTAGATATTAGGAAATATTTTTTTAGTCAGAGAGTGGTGTCTGCTTGGAATGCATTGCCACGGGAGGAGGTAGTGGAGGCGGGGACAGTTAATGGATTTAAGAATAAATTGGATGCGCATAGCTTTTATAGCAAAGTAATTTAAATGAAACTGGTTATTGACAAACTCTGCAGGGGCTTCTTCTTTCTTCTTCTTAGCGTTCAGAATCTTTTGGTCATGCTATATCTGCAGGCCAGTCGCCATGATGAAGTCTGTAGTCTTCACCAGGTCGGAGCGGCTGACC
The DNA here is from genome assembly GCA_036924085.1 of Ariolimax columbianus. NCBI lineage: Eukaryota > Metazoa > Mollusca > Gastropoda > Stylommatophora > Arionidae > Ariolimax > Ariolimax columbianus. The sequence continues at coordinate 3,244,031 of JAVGWX010000015.1, forward strand.
CACAGCTTTTGGTCATGCTATATCTGCAGGCCAGTCGCCATGATGAAGTCTGTAGTCTTCACCAGGTCGGAGCGGCTGACCCACAGCTTTTGGTCATGCTATATCTGCAGGCCAGTCGCCATGATGAAGTCTGTAGTCTTCACCAGGTCGAGGCGGCTGACCCACAGCTTTTGGTCATGCTATATCTGCAGGCCAGTCGCCATGAAGAAGTATGTAGTCTTAACGAGGTCGGAGCGGCTGCCCCACAGTTTTTGTCACAGCTCTGCATCCTCTGGCCAGGTCTGGCATCTCATTTCCCTATAGATTGAGCATTCCTGTAGAATGTGTTCAGGGTTCTGGCCTCCTGTTCCACATGGGCACTCATCGGTGTGTGAGATCTTCAGTCGGTGCAGATATTCTAGTAGTCTGCAGTGTCCAGTTCTCAGGCGAAATAAGGTAGTTTGTTGATTTCTTTTGAGTTAGTGAATTGGGTCTGGTGTACTGTCTATGTTCCTGTCTTCGCTCCATTGGTGTGTATACTGATTTCTGATGATGTTCTTGATTTCTCTGTATTGTACTCGATGACTAAATTGTGCCATTTTGCTGCCATCTTTTGCCAGAGTGTCAGCTCTCTCGTTTCCCGTCATTTCGCATTTTGAGGGTAGCCACTGGAGGGCTATTGTTGAGTATCCCTGGAGTTTTCCCAGTTCTGATCTGATCTCTGATAACAGTGGTTCGTTGTTTGTTTTTGGTAGTGTCTCTAATAGTAGCAGGGTCTTAAAAACCAGTATAAAGACGTTAGGTTAAGTTTCGTTTCACCGGCTTACGTGTGTGTGATCCATTGTATTTCCCAGGTACGTATGTGTATCGTTATGTTCAAGTTCTTGCCCCTGACAACTAATCTTTCAAACTCAGAGGGTTATTCTAACATGCTAATGTGGCTTGTGAAGCTAGGTTGTCTGTTCATTCATTGCTATAAACTATACAGTTAAGAGGGATCGCATCCAGAGGTAATTACAAGAATAGCACAAACAACAGCGACGCTTACTCGGCTGAAACCTATATGGCAAGACAAGCGGCTTGCCATCGGCATAAAAGTTAGACTAATGCGTACATATAAAGATCGTGTCACGAACGTAGAAATACGACAGAGAGTTGAAAACGCTTTTGGTCTTTTTGAAGATCTGTTCGCAACAATCAAAAGATGAAAGATGGCCTGGTGCGGGCACGTCGCGGGGTCCAACGGAATTACCAACTCGGTACTCTTTGGTTCCGTGCCGGGAATGAAAGGGCGAGAACGTCCAAGGAAGAGATGAGTGGACAACATCACTGAGTGGTCAAGCCTTCGTCTCGGTGAGATACGACAGGCAGCGGCTGACAGAGAAAGATGGCGTGGGATTTTGGGAGTGTCTTCAAGTGTGCTCCAACGACCTGATGGGTTACAGGATGAACAATACACAGATTTGACTACCAACTATTGTGTGACAAAAATGAACTGTTGTGATCATATAAGAAATTCCAATGTTCACTGCCCACTGCTAGGCGCAACATAAAATACACAAGGAAGTAAAGCTCACGAACAAAAACTAGCCTTGAAAATCTGTCAACCGTAACGGCTATCCTAACAACAAACTATTGGTTATGTCAAGTAAAGAATGTAAAAATACATTGCAAACTCGCTGTTCATACTCATGGATGTATCAAATAATACAAACACTGCAGTCGGGGATGAAGTGGTAGAAACGTTACTATAAGAGAGATCTCAGCTTTTGTGAAATGAGGGTAGCCCTTCCTCGCTGTCTTGACTTAATTACATATTAAAGATAGGTAAATTTAGTTCCATATCAGTAATTACTGTCAAGTATGAGGTACTAGAGACTTCATAGTTCGGATGCACACACGAATCCATACACTGAACAATACGCCCTGACACCGCCTTAAAGACTACTGTCTGGGGTGGGAAAAGGCGAGCCTCTGCCAATAGAATCCAGAAAGGCAAACCTTAATTCGAACCAAAAACGTCAGCTTTTGTTAGAACCACTTCTTGTCCCTATGTCAATTTTTTTCTAACAGTAAATCAGGTTCTCAGTTACAGCTGGGTTGGCTGGAACATGTTGCAACCGGAGAGTAAACCGTGTACCTCAGCGAGAGAAGCACCCACTCTAACAACGTTACATCCAACGTTCTATACTGTGGTCTTATAATGCTTTCCTTACAATGTTTCCATGGAATTCCCACTTTTTCTTCTGCATATCTCATGAAATAATTGTTCCTTTGTGCCAGAATGTTCAAAGATCTGCAAGTCAATAATGTTAGGACTGACCTTATTCTGACACTGACAAGGATATTTGATTAATATTACAACATAGCATATATTACAACATACCGGGTGGTCTGCCGGGGTCTTTGTATATGATACGGACACGAATAGGGCCACTGCCTTACTGAAAGCATGTCGTAAGAAGCGACTAACTGTGTGACATGGCATAACACCGGACATGGTTTGATGGTTTGGTTAGAGCACCATAGTTAGCGCATAACAGGCTGCGGCGCTACTTTGCTCTAGTCGATGGACTCGCACATCGCTTAACCACCCTCCGTAAGCGCTTGTCCCAAAGCAGCACAGCTGTTTGCGCCTAGCCTGCTAAGAAGGAAACCCTTCTGTCGGCTACATCCCGCTCATACCGAGCTGGGATCTGTGCGGGGGCATCTGCTCCTGTAGAAGAATGTCGACGAAGAACTATGCAAGGGATGTAACCCATAAAATGTAAAAATAGGTCATATTTAGAGTTATCTCATCATAAAAAATTCGCGTGAGAGGTTCTGGCTTGGGCGTCTCCCCTCTATCCAGGTACAACCTAGAACGAGTGAGCTATGGCCCTACACCAGAACCACATGGACGTGTACATTGGCATCTGTACACTGAAGGCGATAGGTGTTAATTATCCACCCGACCAAATTTCTCACGCTTGTTGTCGTCCTCGTGCACGACATATGGGGAGGAACAGCTCGCGACCCCGGGCGCTCGTCGGCGACGATTGTGACAGCAAAGCCGTGCTTATCACAAGAACTGAACCTTGAACCTTGACCGGCGTCGAAGTCATGGAGCGAACTAGACAAGTAACTGGCAGAAGACAACACTGGCTGCTCCTGTAGCTGTTAATAGTAATGTTACAGTTAACATATATGCTGATGCCTGTTTGAACTAGCTCTGTTGTGGTAACAACGTCTTGCATATTGTTTTTAAAATGTATCTAATAATATACATTAAAATTTAATTAAATGTTATAAATTACCCAAGAGTAGAGTTTGTCTAAAATGCTGCATTAAACACACACAAACTATTAGAATGGTTTGCTTATTTGCGTGTAATTATTAAATTTTGTATATTATTGTGATGCATTTATTACTTCCCTTTCTTTTAAATACAAAACCATTGTGACGAAGTAAACATTGTCCATGTAAATACAGTTCACTACTAGGCCGTGAAACTATTATCTAGCTAACCGAAGATTCTGTGCTGAGAGTTAGGTATGGTTAAGCGTGCTTATATTGCGTGTGTGCTATTTCATAAATGGTTCAGCGTTGGATATGTTGAGTATATGTAAGCAAGGGTATGTAAACTTTCTTGTTATAAATTTCTCGAAGATTGTTAATCTCCCTGTGCATATCCAAAATGTAAACTGTACTTTTTCAACAACAGCACACCCATTACTATCATTATAATAACACCAGTGATATAGAATCGTGCATGTTCACAGCTGGCTGAATAAATGTAAATGTAATATTCATAATATGTCATTTGAAATACGTAAAAATCAAACTGAATCTTATTCCAGTGTGTGAATTTTCATTGTTAATTTTTTAGATCACAACATGCATAAGTTGGCATCTTTAAGAATGTAAACAAACAGTTGCTAAAGTACACATTCATGCTGTCCTGTGTATTGATTGCATGTTGCACACATTTGGTATATCCGAATAATGGCCCTATTAACAGACACAAAAAAGGCAACGCCCTGGTAGTAATACATGCCCTATTATATCAGACATATATTTGCACATATAGTCGGCACTACGTCTTGTGCTGAATACATTTCGAGGCAGAAAATAAATTGGTTTGGTCATCTCATGAGAATGCACCCTCATCATCTTCCATTTGGGGCTTACAGTGCTGGTAGATCTGGCTACAGGGTAAGGGGATGGCCGCGAGGTAGGTGGATATATAACATTACAGTGATTTTGCAATGACAAGGGCTCATATTGACCGACGCAAAGCACTTAGCGCAGGATAAACAACTTAAGCGCCTCACAACGCTAAACCGCACAAGTGGAAAGAAAAATAACTAACTAATTTGCACATACACATATTTCTTTGTGTGTGTGTGTGTGTGTGTATAAGCTCTACATTATAGACGAATTTTAATAAACATGATAATACATTTTACATACTGTTCCTGATGGTTTAAAAAAACAATGCAGATTTAGAATTGCTTGCAGAACCACTTTGTTTGGTTGTTGATGCAACATTTAGCTACTTCAAACTCAGTTGGAGGTTGGTTTATTTTTAAATGTTGAAATGTCCAAACCTAAGGCTTTGAGAGTCGTCAATGCTATTGAGGTTAACATGTTCACAGCAAGATAATATGCAGGAACATAAAGACTGATGTTGATGTGTTAACTTGTGGATAGTAAGATACTATGTAGTAGATTAAAACTTGGTGTCAGTCTGCTAACATGTGGATAGTAAGATAATATGTAGTAGATTAAAACTTGGTATCAGTCTGCTAAGATGTGGATAGTAAGATACTATGTGGTAGATTAAAACTTGGTGTCAGTCTGCTAACATGTGGATAGTAAGATAATATGTATAAATGTAGTGCTGGGCTGTTGACGTGTGGTTAAAGTGATCATATGTAGGACATTAACGCTCAATTTTGGTCGACTAACATGTTTAAAGTCTTCTTTCTACTTTGCTTTCAGGATTCTTTGGTCATGTTATATCTACATACCAGTTGTCATGATGATGTGTGTAGTCTTCACCAGATCAGAGTTGCTGCACAGCAACTATTGCCTCAGCTCCGCACTCTCTGATTACGTCTGACATCTCACTTCACTACAAACGAAGTATTCCTGTAAAATATTTTCAGAATTATGTTCCCCTGTTCCACATGGGCACTCATCAGTGTATGAGATCTTGAGTCAGTTTAGATTTTCTAGTATTCTTCAGTGTCCAGTTTTCAAGTGAAATAAGGTAATGTGTTGGTTTCTTTTGAGTTAGTGAATTCTCTCCATTGGTGTATTATGATATCTGCTGATGTTTTGATGTCTCTATGTCAGTAGTAAGATAGTACGTAGCACAGTTAAGCTCGGTAGTCTGTTTACATGTGGATAGTAAGTTAAATGTGAGATTTACTTTACAGGGCTGGTCTGCTAACATGTAGAAAATAAAATAAAATGTAGGACATTAATGTCCAACATCGGTTTCTTAACATGAGGGTAGTAAAATATTTTATGTAAGACATTAAAGATTGGTGTCAATCTGTTAACATGTAGATCTTAAGATACTATGTACCACACTAAATCTGGGCATCGATCTATTAAAACATGGATAGTAAGAGATTATATAGGACATTCAAGTTGACATACAGCTGTTAATATGTGGATAGCTAGATATTATTTAGCACAGCTAAGTTCGATGTTGATCTGTTAAACTATGAATACTAAGATAAAATGTTGAATACTACTTCTCAGGGTGGGTCTACTAACATGTGAATCATGAAATACTCTACAGTATAGTAATGCTTGGGCTCCATCTGTTGACATGTAGATAGTTAGCTACTATGTAAGACATTAAATTTTGGCGTCAGTATGTTAACATGTAGATAGAAAGATGCTATTTAAGACATTATAGCTTGGTGTTGGTCTACTAATATGGATATTTAGAAAATATGTAGGACGTGAAAGTTTGCTGTGCCAATAAGTGGCTAGTACAATATAATCTAGGAAAATCAAGCTTTCTGTCAGTCTGATAAGCTGTGGATAGTAAGATATTATGTAGGACAGTAAAGCTTGGTGCCGGACTGTTGACATGGGGACAGCAAATAGCGTGTAGGACATTAAATGTATTGTTGTCCTGTCAACATGCGGATAGTTAGACATTATTTTTTACACTAGAGCTTGTTCACAGTCTGTTAACATGTCGATTGAAAGATAATACGCATGACTAACACTCAGTGTTCTTCTGCTGGCAAGTGGATTCTAAGAAAAAAATGTAGGACATCAAAGCTCGGTAAAGGTCTGCTGTGGGATCTTAGTGTGGGACATTAATTAACAGGGTCAGTCTGTTAACATGTGGATAGTAAGATACTATCTGAGACAGTAAAGCTCGTTGTCAGTGTACATCTTTTGTCATGCAAATATTAAGATAATATATAGACCATTAAAGCTCAGTGCCTTTCTCTTTACATGTAGAAAGTAAGATACTGATTTTATCAGTAAGGATCAGTGTAGGTCTGTTAATATGTTGATAGAAAAAATGTATTTATTACATGAAAGCTCATTGTTGGTCTGTTAACATGGGGACAGCAAGAAACTGTTTAGGACATTCATTGTCGGTGTCTGTCTGTTAATATGTTGAAGGCAAGATATTATATAAAACATAAAATACATGATATGCAGGACTGTAGAGGTCACATTTAGTCTGCTAACATGTGAATAGGAAGATACTATATAGGACCTTAAAGCTCGGAGTGAATCTGTTAACATGGTGACTGTATGATACTATGGGGACACTAATGTTCATGATTGGCTTTAACTTAACTTCATTGTACTGGTTTAGAAGGCTCTTCAGAGTCTGTATACAACCAGTTTAATTATATTTGTGAATGCATTAACTGACTCTACTTCTACTACATCCAACGGCAATGCATTCCAAGAATTCAACTCTCTCTCACTTAAAAACATATTTCCTAATATCTAATATGGACCTATTTTTAAACAATTTGTAACTGTGCTCTCTTGTTCTTGTAGTCGGCCGTGCTTTGAAAAACTTGGTATAGTCTAATTTATCCTTTTCATTAATTAATTATAAAAGATCCCGTCACGCTATACGGCACATAGGAAATATTGTATTAGGCCCATATTATTTTGTAACCAACAGCATATAGTGGATGATGTGGTCAGCATCATGCCAGCCTTTACGTCCCAGATTTTTCTGGTACCCAATTTCTGTGGCTGGGACGACCATAGGGGCCGGTCTGTGATTAGAGAAAAAACAAAATGAATTTATACACTTGTATTAAGTTACCAGTCTGTTAACACGTGGTCGATACGATACTGCGTAGGACAGTTTGTTTGTTTGTTTTTTTGGCGTTCACTTTATTTCTCTATACCACAAGGTGGTTCGCGTTGCACTTTGGTTTTTATTTTGTGCCTGTCGGCCCAGTGCATCCGACTTTGGCATGCATTTTATCTTAGGGTCTGCTTCCTCCTGCATTTTCTAAGGGTTTGCTTCATCAGGGTAACGGCCAGTGCTGTGATGTAGATCGACCCAACACCTTCGGTTTGTGAGCCGTGTCACTTAACCACTAGCTCTCACCGTCCCCACTTAGGATCGTAAAATTCTTCATCAGTCTAGATTTGTTGAAATGTGGATACAAAGAAACCGCAGAACAACAAAGATTGGTTTCAGTCTATGAGCATGTGCATAGAAAGTTTGTAGGTGTGACCATTATATCATCGTGCTGGTCTGTTAACATGGGGACAGATGACATTATATCTTGGTGCGGGTCTGTTAACATGGGGACAGATGACATTATATCTTGGTGCGGGTCTGTTAACATGGGGACAGATGACATTATATCTTGGTGCTGGTCTGTTAACATGGGGACAGATGACATTATATCTTGGTGCGGGTCTGTTAACATGGGGACAGATGACATTATATCTTGGTGCTGGTCTGTTAACGTGGGGACAGATGACATTATATCCCGGTGCTTGTCTGTTAAAATAGGGGACAGTTAGACACTTTGTAGGACGTTAAAGCTCGGTATCAGTCTTTTTCCATGTGGAAAGAAGAGTACTATGCTAGTTAGTTAGTTTAGTCAGTTTTTTTCCACTTGTGTCGTTGAACGTTATGGGATACTTAATTCGTCTATCCTGCCCCAAGTGCGTTGTGTCAGTCAATGTGAGCCCGTGTCGCTGCACAATCACTCTATCATCTATCCACCTACCTCACAGCCGCCCCCTTGTATTATAGCCAGATCTGCCAGCACTGTAAGCCATCAGTGGAATTTGATGAGGTTGCATTCTCATGAGATGACCAAACAAACTTATTTTCTGCCTAGAAGTGTCAACGGCACAAGACGTAGTGCCGACCATACTACGACTGTCGTTCATCCGCATTTCGTCTTTCTTGGTAACACTGATGACCTTCCATTCACAAGTGGAATATCTGCTTCCCCATGCCCTAGACAGAGACCATGTTTCACACTGGTAGCACAGAGTCTGCATATATATACTGTTTGTCAGTTGTTCCTTTTTTGCCAAACTAATGCTCGTGTGCCTAATCCGTGGTGACAGCTGATAAGTTACCGCAGATTCTTTCTGACACCTAGTCTCAATTTCCTTGCTGATCTTGCCGTCTGTGGAAAAAATACTGCCCACATACTTGAACTCATTGAAATACTATGTTGGATATGAAATCTCAGAGTTAGTCTGTTAACATGTAGATAGTAAATACTATGTAGGATATTAAATCTCAGTGTTTTTCTGTTAACATGGTGATAGTAGATACTATGTAGGATACTAAATCTCAGAGTTAGTCTGTTAACATGGTGATAGTAGACACTATGTAGGATATTAAATCTCAGAGTTAGTCTGTTAACATGGTGATAGTAGACACTATGTAGGATATTAAATCTCAGAGTTAGTCTGTTAACATGGTGATAGTAGATACTATGTAGGATATTAAATCTCAGCGTTAATCTGTTAACATGGTGATAGTATATACTATGTAGGATATTAAATCTCAGAGTTAGTCTGTTAACATGGTGATAGTAAATACTATGTTGGATATTAAATCTCAGAGTTGGATCAAATCTGTTGACATACAGAAACTATGATGATGCTATGTAGGACAATAAAGATAGATGTTAGTCTGTTAACATGGATACAGTAAAATGCTATGTAGGACAATAAAGATAGATGTTAGTCTGCTAGCATGGATACAGTAAAATGCTATGTAGGACATAAAAGCTTAGTAAGGTCTGTTAATATAATGTTAATATGTTGCCCGGTAGAAAGTAAGATTCTATGTAGGATGTTAAAGGTTATTGTCAGTCTTTTTATATGCAAAATGTCAGATTCTATTTTAAACAGTAAGTCTCTGTGTAGGTCTTATAAACATGTGTATAGTATATTACTTAGGATATTAAAGATTGTTGTCAGTCTGTTAACATGTAGGCATCAAGATAACATGAGTTCACTAACAAACGGTGTCACTCTGTTATAAATGTGGAAAGTAAGATATTATATAGGACATTCAAATTCAACATTGGTCTGTTAGAAATTTGGATAGTAAGATATTATGTAGGACATTCAAATTCAACATTGGTCTGTTAGAAATTTGGATAGTAAGATATTATGTAGGACATTCAAATTCAACATTGGTCTGTTAGAAATTTGGATAGTAAGATATTATGTAGGAAATTCAAATTCAACATCGGTCTGTTAGAAACTTGGATAGTAAGATATTATGTAGGACATTCAAATTCAACATTGGTCTCTCAGAAATTTGGATAGTAAGATATTATGTTAGCTAGTTAGTTTTCTTTCCACTTGTGCCGTTTAGCGTCGTGGGGCGCTTGAGTCGTCTATCCTGCGCCAAGAGTTTTGCGTCGGTCAATGTGAGCCCTTGTCATTGCACAATCACTCTGTCATCTATCCACCTACCTCACGGCCTCCCGCTTGTTCTGTAGCAAGATCTACCAGCATTGTAAGCCATCAGTGGAAGATGTAGGACATTAAAATTCAACATTGGTCTGTTAGAAATTTGGATAGTAAGATATTATGTAGGACATTAAAATTCAACATTCATCTGTTAGAAATTTGGATAGTAAGATATTATGACCATGTCTCAAGGTCAAAGGGACTTGCAGATACCATACTACAGGGCACAGTTTAGAGCAAGCAAAGACGAGAATGTTCGAGAAAATTATGGGAAGATAGCATCTATGAATAAACTAGCCTACGACTCAAGGAGGCAAAAAAAGCAGCCACAGACAGAGAGGGATGGCGCAGGATTGTGGAGGTGTCAGCAGGAGTGCCCCAACAATCGCAAGAGATCACAGGATGAACTGAACGGAGACACTATGTAGGACAGTAAAGATCAATATTGATCTGTTAAAATATGAATCGAAAGATTGAAAATGTTGGACAATATTTCTCATGGTAGGTCTACAAACATGTGGATAATAAAGTACTATTAGGTCAGGTCATACCGTAACCGGTGAGGTCGATGGGGCACACATGAAGACTTCCTCGCAACCCTACGCCACACTTCTCTGTCAGCGGCTGCTGTCTGTGCCTCTTCTGGTCGGAGATTGGTCCATTCTTTTATGTTGTCCTCCCACCTCTTTTTGGGACGACCTCTTTGTCGTCTACCTTGCACCTTTCCGTGCAGGATTGTATTTGCAAGACCATTTGACCTCGATATGTGACCGTGCCCAAACGAGTTTCCTTCTTTTGACAGTTGCCAAGAGCTCTTCAAAAAGCCCTACACAGAATATTAAGGCTCAGGTTCCGTCTGTTAACATGTAGATAATAAGATAATAGGTAGGAAAGTAAAGTTCAGTTTTGGTCTACATCTTAGGACATGTAGATAGTGAAATACTATCTAGGTCATGTGGATAGTGAAACGTTATCTAGGTCATGTGGATAGTGAAATACTACCTAGGACATGCGGCTAGTTGAATACTATCTAGGTCATGTGGATAGTGAAACGTTATCTAGGTCATGTGGATAGTGAAATACTATCTCGGTCATGTGGATAGTGAAATACTATCTAGGTCATGTGGATAGTGAAATACTATCTAGGTCATGTGGATAGTGAAATGCTATCTAGATCATGTGGATAGTAAAATACTTTTTAGGTAATGTGGATAGTGAAATACTATCTAGGTCACGTGGATAGTGAAATATTATCTAGGACATGGGAAAAGTGAAATACTATATAAGTCATGTGAATAGTGAAAAACTATCTAGGTCATGTGGATAGTGAAATACTATCTAGGTCATGTGGAGAGTGAAATACTATCAAGGTCATGTGGATAGTGAAATACTATCTAGGTCATGTGGATAGTGAAATACTATCTAGGTCATGTGGATAGTGAAATACTATCTAGGTCATGTGGATAGTGAAATACTATCTAGGTCATGTGGATATTGAAATACTATCTAGGTCATGTGCAGCTTTTGATGGTGCATCTCAATGGAGCTCCACTGCCACAAGTTAAACCTACTAAAGCCATAGATAAATGCTACTTCAGTGCTAAAACTACCAAACATGTTTAGGACACGAACGCCATGCCTCTAATAGCAATACATTTTTTCTTATTAAGAAAAAGGCTAATACTGTTTAAGTAATACAATATATTTTGATTTGGTACGCATTGTTATGTAGAAATATCGGTGAATTAATGCGTTGTTAAAAAACCGTTAACCTAAATTGCAGGACCGGGGAGCCACTCTAAAAGTGTTAAAGCCATGTTCATGGCCCATAACGAGGATGAGCTATTTTTTAACCAAAATTCAAAGCTGTTCTGTGGATTTTGCTTATTTAGGCTTAATAAAAAAATCAGTGATGCTACAAGGATAGACATTTAGAAGTTATCCTGCCATTCGGGGAACTTGGCTTGGTTTCGCTTCGTTCGTTCTCAATCTCCCGCTACTAAACCCTCAAAGGGATTATGCAGCAGAATGTAGTCCAGAGAAAGGAATGCGTTGTGTCGTAGTTTACAGCTTGACTGCGATATTTGCACCTTTCAGTCCAACACATCCGCCTTAAGCAACCATTTTTTGAGTACCGGGTTAGCATTCCCCCTTCGATCCCTTCTCCTTAGCCAGTCTGCTCTGTTCCAGCCTGTTATTCAGGATCATCGCATGGAGGTGTAGACGGGTCTTGACAGCTCTGGTTCGCTGGCCCTGGCGCTAGCAGTCAGCTATGGGTCGCTGACCGCTGCAGCTCATGCGCTGCATACGGGGAACTGAGACGCTAGTCTAGCCATGTCAGCATACTGACAAGGACGTCGTGTCAGGGTCAGGCACATACACTGACCAAGACCACAATCTCTCTTCCATATTGGATTTCCTGGAGACAGGCCGTTTTCAGGCAGTCTGGCTGACGAGGTGTGATCTCCGTAATAGTGAGAGCAACGCAGATGAAAAACCGCCAGGAAGGTCACCTTCATCGGCATGACAGGGATGGGACGAAAGCTACCACAACCTGCCACTTAACACTCTTTTCAGGGCGCACAAAAGAGTAAACTTACTCACTGTGGGCATTGAACAACAACATCCTCCTTCTTCTTCATCGAACGCTGTCAGACGTCAACTTGAATTTGTTCCAAGAAAGTAGCGGCCATTCTGAGGCTGTCGACACTGCCATAGAGCTTGTCTAGTGTTGCCACTGGTGATGGCCACATGTGCTTTCTCTGGTCCTCGTATGTCGGGCGATTTTGCAGCAAATGTTCAAGAGTTATTTTCCCTGTACCACAAGTGCATTCATCAGTAGCACCTATCTTTAGTTTATTGAATAGATGGTACTTCAGTCTGTTGTGGCCTGTGCGGAGTCTGAAGACCACTACCTGCTCTCTTCTGTTCAACTGGTAGTAGGCATCGTTGTTTGTGTAGCCAGCATGCTCTGTTTCCCACTTGTCCATGTATCTGGCCCTAAAAAGCCTTTCGGACTCTTCGTAAGTCACACTAGAATCTAGTTGTGGTAGTCTTGCACCTTCTTTTGCCAGTTTGTCTGCCTCCTCGTTGCCTTGGATGTTACAGTGGGATGGAACCCACTGTACCACTACACTTTTGGGTGTAGACTGCTGGCATAGATGACAAAGTACTACTCTTACGTCATTATGTTCTGTATTTTTCTAGCTTTTTAGTGCTGTAACCACGGACAGGGCATCTGTAAACAAGCAACAACATCCAGTCGCACATTTCCGTGATTTGTTCAAAAAGTACTCCTGTCTCAAAGCTGTAATTCAGTTACAAGCTTGTAAACGGGTATTTCATGCTAAAAATAAGTCAACTGGACCGCTCCGCACTGATTGGTGAATGATGTGTAATGTATTGTTGGATGCCTGTGATGAATTACGTTACTATTTGATGAGCCTGACGGTCGTTAGGTGGCGTGTTGTAATGTCTTTCTTTACTTACCGAGTGTGCTGATGAAGGTGGATCGTGATCCTCCAGAATATTACGCTCACTGCTACGGCGATCACCTTGCTTACTACATCGTTAGCCAGTTGGAGACAGCCTGTTTTCGGGGAGAACTGCATGGAAGTGGGAAGGGGGGGGGGGGGGAAGGGAGAGGTCCTTCGTCAGTGTGTTTACCTGACCCTAATTAACATTGTCTGATCAATATGATTTACCTGACCCCGGCTAACATTGTCTGATGGGTATGTTTTACCTGATCTTAACTAACATTGTCTGATGGGTATGTTTTACCTGACCTTAACTAACATTGTTTGATGGGTATGTTTTACCTGACCTTAACTAACATTGTCTGATGGGTATGTTTTACCTGACCGGGCGTAGGTCTCCTTTCCCAATGTGAATTCGATGTTGTCATATTTCAGTGGCGATTCAATAAATATTTCGTTTTCCTGTCAAACAAATGGAAAGAATCTACTTCATTATTAAATGATGAGTTTGAAGAGCACATTCATGTCTTTGGAGAATGTGACAGTATTATGATATAGCTACTTCTGCAGGAAGCTAATAGGGCTCGTTTGCATGATGACATCCAAGAACCTAAAAAGATAAATCCACTTTCACACAAAACTAATTGACTATAAATATATCAAAATTCGCGTTAACAAATTCACTTTTACAAAAAGCTGGTCTTTTATAACAGTGTAGTAACAGTAGGCCGAGAGATGATTATTTTGAGAGACAACTATGTGTGTAGCAACGGTAAGGCCGAAACTTGATGTTTTGACAAAGATCTCAGTGTAATAACTGTGTGGCCCAGACTTGCTTGTTTTGGCAGAGATATGTGTATGGTAGATTAATTATATGATTTAATTTGTTTATTGTTGTTTGTGTTGGCAGAGTTATAACTTTTAGAACACAAGTGAGACAAATTGTCGTATATTTTATCTTATTAGTACTACTGGTCTACTAAAACAGCAATAGCACGCAAACAAATTAAGCTAGAACCTTCAAACATTGTCACGTCCACAGAAACTAAAATAAAAACTTTCAACCTCTCACAGCTGTCCACATAAATTAAGCTAGAGCCTTAAAACTTTCACAGTAATTCACAGAAGTCAAATTGGAACATCCAAACTCTCACAGTTGTACACATAAACCAAGCTAGAACCTCACAATTCTCACTGGTGTACACATAAACTAAGCTAGAACATTCAAACCTTCGCCGCAGTTCATAGAAATCAAGCTATATAGGACATTCAAACGTTCACAGTAATCCACAGAAATCAAGTTAGAACTTTCAGACGTTCACAATAGTCCACATAAATCAATCTAGAACATTCAAACTCACAATAGTGCCCATAAACAAAGAAACTTACTTGAGATACCAACAATTGCGACCACTCCCAGCAAATGGCCTGGTTAAGAATGACTGTACAGATGTAGCTGATTCGAGCATCTATTTTAAACGAAAATCTGTAGCAGTGAAAAATGTGACGGCGAGTTCTGACCGACTAATGACCCCGAGCCACGGTCTAGCTACTCAAAAAGTAAGAAAGTAGACTTAACGTGTCAGTGAGCAGGTGTGTTAAGTTAGCTAGCTTTAACCGCATCCAGTTTACCCGCATTTGACGGCTTTTCTTTGGTGGTCGGTCACAAAGCCATTTTATATCTTATACAAGTATCTCTAGTTGTTAACCTAATCGTATCCAAGTATCTGTAGACGTAGATCTAATCCTATCAAAGTATCTCTAGACGTAGACCTGCTCTTTTCCAAGTATCTCTAGACGTAGACCTAATATTATCCAACTATCTCTAAATGTTGACCTAATCTTATCCAAGTGTTTCTAGACGTAGACCTAATAATATTCAAGTATTTCTGGACGTAGACCTGATCTTATCCAAGTATCTGTAGATGTTGACCTAATCTTATCCACGTTTCTCAACACGTATACCTAAACTTATTCAAGTATTTCTGGACGTAGACCTGATCTTATCCAAGTATCTGTAGATGTTCACCTAATCTTATCCAAGTACCTCAACACGTAGACCTAAACTTATCCAAGTATCTCTAGACGTACACCTTATCGTATCCAAGTATTTCTAGACCTATACCGGATCTTATCCAAGTATCTCTAGACGTAGACCTAATCCTACCCAAGTATCTCTAGACGTAGATCTGATCTTATCCAAGTATTTCTAGATGTAGTCCTAATCTTATCCAAGTATCTCTAGATGTTTACCTAATCTTATCCAAGTATCTCTAGACGTAGACCTAATCTTTTCCAAGTATCTCTAGACGTAGACATGATCTTATCCAAGTATCTCTAGATGTTGACCTAATCTTATTCAAGTATCTCTAGATGTTGACCTAATCTTATTCAAGTATCTCTAGATGTTGACCTAATCTTATCCAAATATCTCTAGATATTTACCTAATCTTATCCAAGTATCTCTAGACGTAGACCTAATCTTTTCCAAGTATCTCTAGACGTAGATAGGATCTTATCCAAGTATCTCTAGATGTAGACCTAATCTTATTCAAGTATCTCTAGATGTTGACCTAATCTTATCCAAGTATCTCTAGATGTTTACCTAATCTTATCCAAGTATCTCTAGACGTAGACCTAATCTTTTCCAAGTATCTCTAGACGTAGATATGATCTTATCCAAGTATCTCTAGATATAGACCTAATCTTATTCAAGTATCTCTAGTTGTTGACCTAATCTTATCCAAGTATCTCTAGACGTAGATCTAATTTTATCCAAGTATCTCTAAATGGTGACCTAATCTTATCCAAGTATCTCTAGACGTAGACATGATCTTATCCCAGTATCTCTACATGTAGACCTAATCTTATCCAAGTATCTCTAAACGCAGACCACATTTTCATTTATCATACAGTGGATCTATGAACACTACCACACATGACAACGACAAGGTGGACAGACTAGCAAAGAAGGGATAAAGACAAGAACTGCCACAGGCTGCGACAGCCCTACAACAGCCAAGCAGCTCATATCAGCAAACAAAGAGACTTGTCTGAACTGATGGACCATGGGAAACACGGGAATGGAGATCACAAACGGGAAGCCCCAATCTAAATTACAGCAACAATCAACTCACATAGACAGAATCATTGTACCATTTTCTGGCTGAGAACCAAACACATTCCACGTAACAAGCACCTGAACATAATCCAACCACAACACACACCACAGTGCCAGCTGTGTACACACCCATATGCCACAGTTGGTCATTATCTCTTTGATTGATCGGCGCTCAACGATGCTAGGAGAATGCTTCTTCCTATGAGGCCAGATAAATGGAACACTATGTATGCACTAGACAACAACTAACACGCCCAGACACCAGTATATGGCATTGGGCAAAAGGGTATGAGCATCGATGCTTCTGGAACCTTAACAAAGTCTGGTCAGGCAAAACATACTGATCGGACATGTTAGTCAGGGTCGGGTCAAATAAAAGTAAAACAACAACAAATTGTAAGAAACAGGCCTACTTCCAAATGAGCCAGACGACACTTTATATCGGATCCACAACTAGGGGATTGCATGTTAAGTTTTGATTCGCATTATTATTTTATAAGTCTAGTGATATTGCGAGCTTAATATCTGAGTAGCAACATGTCACTTTGTCGGCTTGTGCATTCATAAGTAAAAACAACTATGATTCTCTGTATAAGTGAAATCTTACCTCGAAATCAACCATATAATCGGTGTACTACAGTAAACACAAAATATTACCTCTATCTCATCATATATTCGGTATACTACAGTAAACACAAAATCTTACCTCTATGTCATCATATAATCGGTGTACAACAGTAAACACAAAATCTTACCTCTATGGCATCATATAATCGATAGGAAAGAATCGCCACCAATCACAGACTGGCGCAGCACTATTGCTGAGGGTGTTAAGAGACAAGAGTCATCAAGAATAGATGAGGCCATCCAGAGACAAGAGTCATCAAGAATAGATGAGGCCATCCAGAGACAAGAGTCATCAAGAATAGATGAGGCCATCCAGAGACAAGAGTCATCAAGAATAGATGAGGCCATCCAGAGACAAGAGTCATCAAGAATAGATGAGGCCATCCAGAGACAAGAGTCATCAAGAATAGATGAGGCCAGAGACAAGAGTCATCAAGAATAGATGAGGCCACCCAGAGACGCTCGCTCTGCAAGTCAACTCACACCAACCCTTCTTCAACCCCGGTGGAAGGAGGTTTCTTATTTCCCTGTACAAAGTGCAACAGACAGTTCAAGGCTCAGATTGGCTTATTTAGCCATCTTGGAACTCATGTGAACAGTTTACAGTGAATGCTGACAAAGTGGTCCTCGTCGATTACGATGGACTTACAACAATCGGTGTACTACAGTAAACACTAAATCTTACTTCTAACTCACTGTATGGTCGGTGTACTACAGTAAACACTAAATCTTACCTCTAACTCACTGTATGGTCGGTGTACTACAGTAAACACTAAATCTTACCTCTAACTCACTGTATGGTCGGTGTACTACAGTAAACACTAAATCTTACCTCTAACTCACTGTATGGTCGGTGTACTACAGTAAACACTAAATCTTACTTCCAACCCACTGTATGGTCGGTGTACTACAGTAAACACTAAATCTTACCTCTAACCCACTGTATGGTCGGTGTACTACAGTAAACACTAAATCTTACCTCTAACTCACTGTATGATCGGTGTACTACAGTAAACACTAAATCTTACCTCTAACCCACTGTATGGTCGGTGTACTACAGTAAACACTAAATCTTACTTCTAACCCACTGTATGGTCGGTGTACTACAGTAAACACTAAATCTTACCTCTAACTCACTGTATGATCGGTGTACTACAGTAAACACTAAATCTTACCTCTAACCCACTGTATGGTCGGTGTACTACAGTAAACACTAAATCTTATAAAAAATATTTCCTTTGTTGCAGGTTGTGCATTGTTTACACCATACGAAAAACAGGACCACTAATTGAGTCGTCACCGGATTCTCTTGCGCAACACTGTGTTGAGACATTTCGCATCTACTACCACTTATCCTACACGATGCCCAGGGCTCGTTGTCGTGGACGATCAACGCGAAAGGCACTGGTTGGATATACGGATCGCATGGCTTGACTTGAAGCAGGAGGCACTAACTATAGCTGGTCCTCTTTCTTGTCTTTGATCACGCCAGCCGAAGCACAGTGTTACCAGCATAGTCGACTTCTATCAAGAAACCTGCGACAAAGAACGTTGCATGCTCTTGCAGTAGTCGATTCTGTAATTATTGTCTAGCATGATGAGGCTGCTAATATAATGCACAACTCACTTTAGTCGTCCCTTTTAATGCCTGCATGGAGTTCAAGGAATCAAATCAAAATCACGTCCCGTCATTTCTTGAATCACATGCCCAGCCTTGTATTTTACTTAACATAACGAGCTTTTAGAAAACATGATTCTTTTCATTTGCAATACGGTAGAAATAATTTTTACATTGTTATTTTGCCACATCCATGTACAACCCTTAGTCGCATCTTACAATATACAAGGCATTAAATAATTTATCCTATTTTCTTCACCAATCAGGAGAAATAAATGCATCGCCCACCGTTACATATTTTGTCCTGGACTTTCAGTGGCAATATTTGGCAGTGGTTATATCCTTCCAGTTGCCAAGAGGTCTTCAAAAGGCCCTATTGCTGTTGTAATTCTATCTCGTATTTCCTCATTTGTAACTCGATCTTTGTACGTGACGTTTAAAAGTCTTCGGAAACATCTCATCTCCAAGGCCTGTATCCTTCGCTGAAGGTCAGCTGTAACTGTCCATGTCTCACAAGCATAGAGGAACATTGACAGGACCAGTGTACGCTCTGATTTTCGTGCATAGTGCTAACCGTTTATCTTGCCAGATTTTGTTAAGTCGTGCAAGCGTCGCTATTGTCTGTGCTATTCTGGCCAACACCTCACATTTTGATCCTTCGTCACTGACAATCGAAACCAGATATTTAAAATGGAAACTCGCTTGGTACGGTCACATATCGAAATCAAATGGTCTTGCAAATACGATCCACAACGGAAAGGTGCATGGCAGACGACGAAGAGGTCGGCCCAAAATCAGGTGGGAGGACAACATAAAGATTGGACCAGAACAGGTACAGGCAGCATCCGCCGACAGAGAAGGGGGGCGTGAATTTGTGAGGATGTCTTCACGTGTCCCCCAACGACCTCATTGGTTACGGGATTACCTGACCTGACCTGATATCCTGTCATTTCCAGTAAGGAACCCCGGGATTCACTGGGGGAGGTAGTCTTATTGGTAGGTGTGAAACATGTAGCGACAACGATAGAAAAGATATGAATTTGAAGTGCATGTATGTAGCTTTCTCAAAGTGCTCAAAATCGCGATGTGGCTGCACTGGCTCACAAGCAGAGACCATGTCTGTGTTCAGATTCCTGAACCTGCAGGGAAGGAAACATATGGGATGTGAGTCCATTTAAAGTTCGTACTGAATGTGGATTCACCAGAATGTAAGGTGCAAAACACTTAGTACTTCTTCTTAGGAAACACAGTGAACGATGTAAACAAAATGTGTGACCTCGATATGTACTTGGAATACTTGAAATACTTAGAATACTTGTATACAAACATACATGTTTTGGTGATTAAAATGCTGAGCAGCGCATGCGCTGTAGTGGTCAGTGACTCGTAACTGACTATTAGTGTCAGGGTCAGTGACTCGTAACTGACTGCTAGCGTCAGGTTCAGTGATTCGTAGCTGGCTGCTAGCGTTAGGGTAAGTGACACGTAGCTGACTGCTAGCATCAGGGTCAGTGACTTGTAGCTGACTGCTACAGTCAGGGTCAGTGACTCGTAGCTGACTACTAGTATCAGAGTCAGTGAATCGTATCTGACTACTAGCATCAAGGTCAGTGACTCGTAGTTGACTATTAGTGTCAGGGCCAGTGATTCGTAGCTGACTACTAGTGTCAGAGTCAGTGACTCGTAACTGACTGCTAGCGTCAGGTTCAGTGATTCGTAGCTGACTGCTAGCGTCAGGGTCAGTGACTCGTAGCTGACTGCTAGCGTCAGGGTCAGTGACTCGTAGCTGACTACTAGTATCAGAGTCAGTGAATCGTATCTGACTACTAGCATCAAGGTCAGTGACTCGTAGTTGACTATTAGTGTCAGGGCCAGTGATTCGTAGCTGACTACTAGTGTCAGAGTCAGTGACTCGTAGCGGACTGCTAGCATCAGGGTCAGTGACTTGTAGCTGACTGCTACCGTCAGGGTCAGTGAGTCGTAGCTGACTACTAGTGTCAGGGTCAGTGACTCGTAGCTGACTACTAGTGTCAGGGTCAGTGACTCGTAGATGACTGCTAGTGTCAGGGTCAGTGACTCGTAGCTGACTGTCAGGGTCAGTGACTCGTAGCTGACTGCTAGTGTCAGGGTCAGTGATTCGTAGCTGGCTGCTAGCGTTAGGGTCAGTGACTCGTAGCGGACTGCTAGCATCAGGGTCAGTGACTTGTAGCTGACTGCTACCGTCAGGGTCAGTGAGTCGTAGCTGACTACTAGTGTCAGGGTCAGTGACTCGTAGCTGACTACTAGTGTCAGGGTCAGTGACTCGTAGCTGACTGCTAGCGTCAGGGTCAGTGACTCGTAGCGGACTGCTAGCGTCAGGTCCAGCGAACCAGAGCTGAGCAGAGCATGCGCTGCAGTGGTCAGTGACTTGTAGCTGACTACTAGTGTCAGGGTCAGTGAATCAAAGCTGACTGCTAGTGTCAGGGTCAGTGACCCGTAGCTGACTGGTAGTGTCAGGGTCAGTGACTCGTAGCTGACTGCTAGTGTCAGAGTCAGTGACTCGTAGATGACTGCCATGTCAGGATCAGTGACTCGTAGCTGACTACTAGTGTCATGGTCAGTGACTCGTAGCTGACTGCTCGTGTCAGGGTCAGTGACTCGTAGCTGACTACTATTGTCAGGGTCAGTGACTCCTAGCTGACTTCTAGTGTCCGGGCCAGTGACTCGTAGCTGACTGCTAGTATTAGAGCCAGTGACTCGTAGCTGACTGCTATCGTCAGGGTCAGTGACTCGTAGCTGGCTACTAGTGTCAGTGACTCGTAGCTGACTACTAGTGTCAGGGTCAGTGACTCGTAGCTGACTACTAGTGTCAGGGTCAGTGACTCGTAGCTGACTGCTGGCGTCAGGGTCAGTGACTCGTAGCTGACTACTAGTGTCTAGGCCAGCGAACCAGAGCTGCAAAGATCCTTCTTGACCTCCACACGGTGGTCCTGGATAACAGGCCGCAGCAGGGCAGACTGGCTAATGAGAAGGGATCGAAGAGGGAATGCTAAACCGGTACTCAAAAAATGGTTGCTGAAATCGGATGTGTTGCACCGAAAGGTGCAAATATCGCAGCCAAGCTGTAAACTACGACACAACGCATTCCGTTCTCTGGACTTCATTCTGCTACTTAGGCCCGTGTCAGGGTTTGGTAGCGGGAGATTGAGAACGAACGAACGAAGCCAAGCCGAACATGCATTAGTGTTGCTAGGTAACCGAACGCTTGGGTTGTGTAATAGGTTTCTTAGAACTTCCTGCGGCTTACTGTATAATACAATATCAATCTTATATTGTTTTCTCTAGTTTTTCATTCTATGTTTTTGATTATACGATATATAGGAAGTAAGTCAGTAAATAAGATCACACATCGATGTGGAATAGCTGAACGACGTAGCTGATAGTTTCTAAAGGTGTCAAAAGGTAGCAGCAACATCCAGCTTTGTGATTACTTATTTAGCAGACGCTAGGTGTCGCATGCACGTGCGTAGCCGAGATTAAATATGGCGTTGTTACTCACAGAGAGTACATAAAAAACAGCTGTTGGGTAGTGGGGTTTATTTAAGCGGGTGTGAAGGGCGAGGGAAAATGTACTTCAAATAATTTATGAGGAAATGCTTTCTGTTGTGTTCGCGTGGTTTAGTCTACAGCATAATGCATGATCGATTGAATTTCTGGAAAGTGCACTCATCATGGGTACCCAGACTATGGCCGTTTGCGCCTTGACAAACGGTCAGTAAGCTGGTCTATTGTAGAGATGGCGGTGGCAGCTTCTTTCCTAGAGGGACATCGACTTTCGTGGCTGATTTGACAGATTCTCGATTGACAGGGATGACAGAAGTGTAAACAGAAAAAGTTCGATTGGTGTGATGAAGACTCCTTTTTTTGCGTCGCTTGTCTTCCATCTTTGTCGCCAGAACTAGCTTTGATGACTCGATGCCTGCTCTCAAGGTCGCTCTCCGTGTAGCTATATCCTCTACAATCTCGTCCCAGATATTTGGATTGATCGTAAAATCGTTCATATATCTTTTGCAAATGTTCTTGTATCTTAATTTAGACCATCATTGGGATCTGGTACCTGATATAAGTTCACCCAGGAATAACTGCTTCGGAATGCGGGTATTTGACATTCGTTTCACGTGAGCCAGCCATCTCAGTCTCTTGTTGCTCAGAGTCGAGCAAAGGGAAGGTATCATGGCACGTTTCAGTATTTCCGAGCTGGTCACCTTGCCCTACCATTTTATACTCATTATACTTCGAAGACATCGCATATGAAAACTGTTTAATCTCTTCTCGTGTCTTGAAACAGCTCTCATAAGCAGTTTTCATAGTACCCAGGCTATTGACTGGCGAACGCAAATGAGACATTTTTTTCTTGCACTGATTAAGCACTGGAATAAATGCATTAATATTGGTGGGAATTATGTTAAGATATATGGGACAATGTTATTGCACAATAAATGTTTTTCAAATTCGTATCTAATTTATGTTATTTTAATTGCCAATTGTGACCAATTTACTGACTTGTATGGTGATGGTATGACAGAGAACATGTTCTGAAGACTGGGGTATCTTTGAGTGGGGCAGAATGAGAGCACGGCGCTCATCCATCTTTAGAACAAACTGCACGGTGCTCACAGACGTCTGAGACAGACCACCATGTTTGGAGGTAGACGTACGGTAAACCCTTTTATACAACCCGTTCAAAGTTGGTCATTTGGAACATGTTCTGAAACTTTGACGCAGAATATGGATTGATCCCATTTATTTCCATGTTTGATTTTCCATATTTGGTAAGGATTAGTTGTGTTCTGATGAAAGCTAATAAAGTGATTTCTTTGTTACGTTTGAGATGGTTTGTTCGGGTCATTTAGTATGTGAGCGACTTCTTCTTCTTATACTTCTACGTCTTCTTCTTCATCTTTTTCTTCTTCTTCTTTCTTCTTCTTCTTTTTCTACTTCTTCTTCTTTTTCTACTTCTTCTTCTTTTTCCAGCACTTCCATATAATGTCATCTGTCCCCATGTTAACAGACCAGCACTTAGAAATAATGTCATCTGTCCCCATGTTAACAGACCAGCACCGAGATATTATGTCATCTGTCCCAATGTTAACAGACCAGAACCGAGATATGTCATCTGTCCCCATTTTAACAGACCAGCACCGAGATATAATGTCATCTGTCCCCATATTAACAGACAAGCACCGTGATATAATGTCATCTGTCCCCATGTTAACAGACTAGCACCAAGATATAATGGCATCTGTCCCCATGTTAACAGACCAGCACCAAGATAGTATGTCATCTGTCCCCATGTTAACAGACCAGCACCAAGATATAATACCATCTGTTCCCATGTTTACAGACCAGCATCGATATATAATGTCATCTGTCTCCATGTTAACAGACCAGCACCGAGATATAACGTCATATGTCCCCATGTTAATGGACTAGCACCGAGATATAATGTCATCGGTCCCCATGTTAACAGACCAGCACAAAGATAGTATGTCATCTGTCCCCATGTTAACAGACCAGCACCGAGATATGTCATCTGTCCCCATGGTAACAGACCAGCACCGAGATATAACTTCATATGTCCCCATGTTAACAGACCAGCTCTGAGATATAATGGCATCTGTCCCCATTTTAACAGACCAGCACCAAAATATAATGTCATCTGTCCCAAGGTTACCAGACCACCACCGAGATATAATGTCATCTATCCCCATTTTAACAGACCAGCTCCGAGATATGGCATATTTCACAATGTTAACAAACCAGCACCAAGATGTAATGTCATCTGTCCCCATGTTAACAGACCAGCACAAAGATATGTCTTCTGTCCCAATGTTAACAGACCAGCACAAATATATAATGTCATATGTTCCCATGTTAACAGACCAGCACTTAGATATAAAGTCATATGTCCCCATGTTAATGGACTAGCACCGAGATATAATGTCATCTGTTCCCATGTTAACAGACCAGCACCGAGATATAATATCACCTGTCTCCAAGTTAACAGACCACCAATTAGATATAATGTCATCGTTAACAGAACGACAGCAAGTTTTACTTTGCTACATAGCATCATACTATCCACTTGTTAACACACCGACAGTGAGTTTTACTTTGCTACATAGCATCATACTATCCACTTGTTAACACACCGACAGTGAGTTTTACTTTGCTACATAACATCATACTATCCACTTGTTAACACACCGACAGTGAGTTTTACTTTGCTACATAACATCATACTATCCACTTATTAACACACCGACAGTGAGTTTTCATGTCCTACATATTTTCTTAATGTCCAAATGATATCATACAGCAGCTGAGATATAATTCTGTATATGTTATCTCACTATCCACATGAACACAGACCAACATCATGAATAAGTATCCTACATAGTATATTATTATCCCCAGGTAAACAGACCAAAAATGAGCGATGATGCCCTATATAGTATTTTACTATCCGCACGTTAACATACCAACAGTAAGCTTTACTGTCCTACATATCCTGTTCAAACCCAAATGTTAACAGGCAAATACCAAGCTTTAATGTCCTATACAGTGTCTTACCTTCCTTTTTTAAACAGACAGACACCAAGAATGAATGTCATAACGGCTTCCTGCTGTCTCCATGTCAACAGACCAACACCCAACATACGAGGATCAGAGAAAGCAGATGTGGCCATCCCCAGTGGAAACACTAGACAAGCTCTATGGCAGTGTCGACAGCCTCAGGATGACGGCTGCTTTTTTCGAAAAAATACAGGTTAACGTCTGACAGCGTACGAAGAAGAAGAAGAAGAAGAAGAATAAGAAGAAGAAGAAGAAGAAGATAACCAAAAAGTGTTTTCAGTGTTACATCATCTATATCAATGACATACCCAATGTCCCCTGTTCTTGTTCTGTCAGGGTCACAGTTTCCTAATTGGCATTCTTTAGGTGTCACATAATTTGTTACGTGGTTGATGTGAATATGAGTATGCAAACCTTTCATTATTGTGAGTGTTATTTTGTGGCATGAAGAGTGATACCCGCTGTCATGGAGGGAAGTAAAGACAGCACTTGTAACTTACCCAATGAGGACACCAGTTTGCCATTAAGCGACATGGCGCAGTTGGCTTTTATGAAATCCATAAAATGACATCTGCCATACTTTCTCTGCGCACACCACTGATAACAGACGCCATCGGATTAAACCAAATTAGCAGAGGATCTCAGAGGACGTGAGACTACAAAGATGGGATGCTAAGACCCCACTATCATGTGGAAGATGATGTTTCATTCATGAATTCTTTTCCAGGCCATGGATCAAGTTACCAAATTGATTAATTGGCAAGTGCAGACTGGAGTTCAAGGGGGATAATTCAGAAGCCCCACATGCGTGAAAACAGGCTCCAAAGACCACCAAACTCACTGTGTGATGACGTGATTCAAAGACCACCAAACTCACTGTGTGATGACGTGATTCAAAGACCACCAAACCCACTGTGTGAGGACGTGATTCAAAGACTACCAAACTCACTGTGTGATGACGTGATTCAAAGACTACCAAACCCACTGTGTGATGACGTGATTCAAAGACTACCAAACCCACTGTGTGATGACGTGATTCAAAGACAACCAAACCCACTGTGTGAGGACTTGATCGACATATGACCAAACCCACCGTGTGAGGCCATGATCGACAGACCACCAAACACACTGTGACAGGACATGCTCCAAATACAATCAAACACACTGTGACAGGACATGCTCCAAATACAATCAAACACACTGTGACAGGACATTGATCTACCTCCTACTATAATTGTACTCACTTTCTTACCTCAAATGTGTCCTTCCCCCTTTGTAAAAATAGTTCTGCTTATGCATCTCACAGTCTACTCACTCTAATATCTCTCATTCCTTTTAGAAAAACAAATACCCAGTCAATAAAATGTCACACTTCTTACGATCTATACTTCTATATTTTCTAATCCATATATTCTACTTCATATATTCTATTCTATATTTTCTACTCTATATATTCTACTCTATATTCAACTCTATATATCAGTTCAGTGCAGTTCATTCCGTAACCCATCAGGTCGTTGGGACACACATGAAGACACTCCCAAAATCCCACCCCATCCTTCTCTGTCTGTTGCCGCCTGTCGTATCTCACCGGGACGAAGGCTTGACCACTCAGTGATGGTGTCCACCCATCTCTTCCTTGGACGTCCTCCCCCTCTCTGTCCTGGTACGGAACCAAAGAGTATCGAGTTGGTAAATCCGTTGGATATTATATTTCATGTGGTCTACTCTATATATTCTATTCCATATTGTCTACTCTATGTATTCTATTTTGGTTCTAAATGTTGTATTATTCGAGGGTGGGATTGAGGATGAAATCTCAACACCAACTAAATGTTGTATTATTCGAGGGTGGGATTGAGGATGAAATCTCAACACCAACTAAATGTTGTATTATTCGAGGGTGGGATTGAGGATGAAATCTCAACACCAACTAAATGTTGTATTATTCGAGGGTGGGATTGAGGATGAAATCTCAACACCAACTAAATGTTGTATTATTCGAGGGTGGGATTGAGGATGAAATCTCAACACCAACTAAATGTTGTATTATTCGAGGGTGGGATTGAGGATGAAATCTCAACACCAACTAAATGTTGTATTATTCGAGGGTGGGATTGAGGATGAAATCTCAACACCAACTAAATGTTGTATTATTCGAGGGTGGGATTGAGGATGAAATCTCAACACCAACTAAATGTTGTATTATTCGAGGGTGGGATTGAGGATGAAATCTCAACACCAACTAAATGTTGTATTATTCGAGGGTGGGATTGAGGATGAAATCTCAACACCAACTAAATGTTGTATTATTCGAGGGTGGGATTGAGGATGAAATCTCAACACCAACTAAATGTTGTATTATTCGAGGGTGGGATTGAGGATGAAATCTCAACACCAACTAAATGTTGTATTATTCGAGGGTGGGATTGAGGATGAAATCTCAACACCAACTAAATGTTGTATTATTCGAGGGTGGGATTGAGGATGAAATCTCAACACCAACTAAATGTTGTATTATTCGAGGGTGGGATTGAGGATGAAATCTCAACACCAACTAAATGTTGTATTATTCGAGGGTGGGATTGAGGATGAAATCTCAACACCAACTAAATGTTGTATTATTCGAGGGTGGGATTGAGGATGAAATCTCAACACCAACTAAATGTTGTATTATTCGAGGGTGGGATTGAGGATGAAATCTCAACACCAACTAAATGTTGTATTATTCGAGGGTGGGATTGAGGATGAAATCTCAACACCAACTAAATGTTGTATTATTCGAGGGTGGGATTGAGGATGAAATCTCAACACCAACTAAATGATCCCATGCGTCGCATATAACCTCTGACAACTAAGTCCAACTCCTGGCCTTCTCGCGGCAGACCTGTTTTGACTACAAGGAGAAGGGGCGGAAGGCGAGTCACTAGTTTCGTACAGATGGGGCTCGGAAGTCTAGGGAGGCAGCTCATCTGGGAGAAGATAAACACTTGATTTCAAACCACCTGAATCCTTGCAGATAAGATACTGGCGTATCGTGTCAGGTTTTTATCAGATATGGCTGTGTAACCTGTTTTATGGTAGCTCTGAAAGTTGGTCAGCGTCTACCAAACCTGCCAACCGACGATGAGGGGAGGAGCCCACGCAAGCGTACACGATGCCTTATCATAGATTGACGAAACACAACTTCAGCTTAGTTTTGTGGCTGGGCAGACCAGGCTCTTAGCCTTGGTTGGTGGCTGGTCTAGGAGTGAAGCCTCGATAGGCGAACAGAAAGAGCATTGCTCTGCTGATCCGGCAGCTTCTGCAGCTTGCCTTGTTCCAAATGTATTGGTATCACCTTTCCCTTGGAGTAAACAAGTCAGACCGAGAGAGCGACCATACTGCCTGGGCAACACATAGTCTCTATATTTCTGCCCGGGCTTTGGGCTAATAGCCCAATTACTATCGTCTGGCAAGTCGGAAAGAGCCAATGAGGATGTATTCTACTCTATACGCTCTACTCCATGTATTCTACTCCATATATTCTACTCCATATATTCTACTTCATATATTCTACTTCATATATTCTACTTCATACATTCTACTCTATACATTCTACTCTATATATTCTACTCTATACATTCTACTCTATACATTCTACTCTATACATTCTACTCTATATATTCTACTCTATATATTCTACTCTATACATTCTGCTCTATACATTCTACTCTATATATTCTACTCTATATATTCTACTCTATACATTCTGCTCTATACATTCTACTCTATATATTCTACTCTATATATTCTACTCTATATATTTCACTCTAAATAATCTACTCTCCTCCTCATCAGTATACCCTCTACATCCTTCTCCATATTATTCTCACAGTTCTGTCCTTGCCGAATGTCGTGACCTATTTAAATATCTGAGAGAATCATTCTAACACAGTCTGTAATATAAATAGAAACTCCATCAAATTAAACAGAGATGGAAGTGAGGTCAATAACTGTATCTTCCTCTTGTTCACATAGTAACATTGTTTTATATCTGCTCCTAAAGGTCAGCAATCTGCAAGAATAAATTTAAAATATTCGAGTGTGGCAATACTGCACTGTCGGAAATGTTGGTAGGAATCAATTAGTTAGAATGATTGACAAGGACAATATCCTGGCGAAAGTATAGAGTACTTTTTGCAACGAAAAAGTCATTAATAAAAGTGATTACACCAGGCGAAAATGGTTCAGGGTTTGCGCTTACACTCTTTTTCAATATCCAGTAGGTCATGTTTATTTCTGTTAGATCATCTGTTTCTCGCTTGTTGTCCACACATTTAGTCAATCAAGCATTATGTTGTGGTCTAAACCACGCAAAAAAACACACTTTTGTAGCTGCTACACTGGTATGAGCATGCTGGGGAGACACGTTCCGAGAGAGCAGACATGTCCGTGAATATCCAGTTCGAATGCTTCGACAGAACTCAGAACCGACCGTCATCGACATTTACTGTACTGGACGAGTAGGCCAACAAATCGATTCGTCAACTTTCTAAAAGAGAAATCTCGACCCTCATTCATTCCGGTCTATGAAGATGGCGGTACACTTCTAGTAGATACACGTTACATGATCGTTCAACAAATGATGCAGAGTGGAATCATCCCGTAAGATTCATATTGCAGAATTAAATCATCCCGTAAGATTCATATTGCAGAGTGGAATCATCCCGTAAGATTCATATTGCAGAATTAAATCATCCCGTAAGATTCATATTGCAGAGTGGAATCATCCCGTAAGATTCAAAATTTAGAATTTTGCAGTTATAGTAGTTTTCATAAAGCGGAAAGTGGTTTTGGACTTGTAAGGGGACACAATTACATGTCATTACATCATTTCAGTCATAAGAATCTAAAAGATTGATGACTGCTCTTGACTGAACAAAACGCAACTCATCACTTCGAGTTTCCTCCTTTAAGACACACACCTCACATTTAGACAATGAATATGTGTCTATTTCTGGTAGCGTGGAATAGGTGAGTTCTTTGACGTCGCAGTTTAACAGTTTTATTGTGAGGTGCAGCATGTCTTTAAACTTTTGTTCTACTGGGTTTAGGAGAGAATGGGTAGGTGACGGTCTCAAACATATATGACCATGCTTCTCTATTGGGTTTAGGAGAGAATGGGTAGGTGACGGTCTCAAACAGCTATGACCGGGCTTCTCTATTGGGTTTAGGATAGAATGGGTAGGTGACGGTCTCAAACATATATGACCATTCTTCTCAAGTGGGTTTAGGAGAGAATGGGTAGGTGACGGTCTCAAACAGCTATGACCGGGCTTCTCTATTGGGTTTAGGAGAGAATGGGTAGGTGACGGTCTCAAACAGCTATGACACATACTTCTCTATTGGGTTTAGGAGAGAATGGGTAGGTGACGGTCTCAAACATCTATGCCCATGCTCTTCTACTGGGTGTCGCAGTGATTTACAGACATAATCTGACACAGGCAACCATAACGTTGCTTCATTCTATCAGCGATATAAAACTCTAGCGAACCCCACATCAACAATATCGAGAACCTTGTCCTGGCCCCAACACCTCACCTTACGTCAGGCTGACAGTGTCACATTTCTTAACGGCAATAACTGACTTTCCCGCAATGACGACCTACGTGCTAATCTTCTACACAAATACACTACACACTACGTCAGGCTGACAGTGTCACATTTCTTGACGGCAATAACAGACTTTCCCGCAGTGACGACCTACGTGCTAATCTTCTACACAAATACACTACACACTAATGTACAATCTAAACCGGAGGTGAGGTACATGCAGACACGTAGACCATTAAGTGCGGCCTTTTGAATGGAACCAAATTTTGTATAACACATGTTTTATTGTTTGTATTATTATGTTATTGTTCGTCGTTTACTATTTATTTTGTTAATGGTAAAATGAACGTATTGGAAATATCAAAAAGTAAAAGAAGATTCCGTGAATTAATCCTTCTCGACTAACGGACACAAATAAAACATCATTACATAATAAGAGATATTCTGTCCCATGCTAAGCTCTTGATTGAGTTCTAATTAAACTCAAGAATGCACATTAACTCCCTGTCTGACTGGCGCCACTATGACATTTTAAACAAATAATGTAGGTTAACATTATATTTACTCACCTGGAAGTTTGAAATCCTAATCTCCTTTAATGTGCTCTCCTTGGAACTCCACATACTTCTCCCTGGGACTCCACACACTTCTCCCAGCGGTCCCTGGGACTCCACACACTTCTCACAACGGCCCCTGGGACTCCACACACTTCTCGCAACGGTCCCTGGGACTCCACACACTTCTCCCTGGGACTCCACACACTTCTCCCTGGGACTCCACACACTTCTCCCTGGGACTCCACACATTTCTCCCTGGGACTCCACACACTTCTCCCTGGGACTCCACACACTTCTCCCAACGGTCCCTGGGACTCCACACACTTCCCCCAACGGTCCCTGTGACTCTACACACTTCTCCCTGTGACCCCACACACTTCTCCCTGGGACTCCACACACTTCTCCCTGGGACTCCACACACTTCTCCCTGTGACTCCACACACTTCTCCCTGTGACTCCACACGCTTCTCCCTGGGACTCCACACACTTCTCCCTGGGACTCCACACACTTCTCCCTGGGACTCCACACACTTCTCCCAAAGGTCCCACCATTTCTGTAAGGCCTATGTTGGGAATGGAGTAAAGCTGGGTGAGGCCTTGCACATAATGTGTTCTCGTGCCTGAAATCAGACGATGTTCAGCTTGGGGAACAGCCAACAATCGCAAGGAGCCATGTCGGGCGAATAGGGAATCTGGCGAACCAGAAGAAGGGTGTGTTTGGCAAAGAAAGTCTGAATCAGATGCGAAGAATGGGAGGGTGTGTTGTTATTATTGATCTGCCAAGTTCCCGTTGTCCACCGGTCCGGCCGTGGAATAGCACGGATGACCTGTAGGTAGTACTGTTTGGTTATGTTTTGAACTTGTGTTGCGACTGGTGATGCTCAACCCCACGGGAGTAAAAAAAAACTGTCAATGTTACTTTGACATTGTTGCATGCTTGCTGCGTTATTTTGCGTCCACTGGGATGATGACTCCACAGTGACGACTCCATCGTGGTTTCAGGGGCGTACCCATGAACCGACAATTCATCACCTGTTCGGGAAGTCGATAACTTCTGTTTACGCAGTCCAGCAGTCCTGTGAGACTTCCAGGTGGAGTTGCTTCTGATTCACCGTTAGAACCTGTTTTTCCTTGCTCAAAAGGGAGTGTGTACCTAACCAATACGTATCCCAACCTCTTCCGCACGTTTTAGAATGGCGACACGACGGTTCTGTAAGAATGAGGTCAGTGTGAAGTCAATGACTTCGTCATTTCGATTTGATGGAGACCTGTCAAATTGTTAACCGCTCTTCATCGACATGTGGCCATTTAAAGCGATTGTACGTCTCCTTGAATTTGCGTGATGCCATAGGTATTGTCACCGAGGGCCTGTTACATAATCAGAATAGTCTCCACTTGTGAATCGTCTAGCTTTTGACAAGATTTGATACTCCACCCCTGCTAAATTATTGTTGTCATTTGGTGTTGAATGAAAACCCGAAGTGTGGTCACTAAACACTGAAATTCTGACTGTCATCGACTGGCGTAATTTCTGGGCGGAAAAAAACACTCACGTGCACGACTTTACCCCTTGTCGTCATTTGACGTGTTCCGGTCACTCAGCACATGAGCATCCATACCCTCGTGGAGTTGTTTGACGATCTTTTGTCAGATTCACGAGTGATGTATAGCTCAAGTTGCTATTATTAGAATTTCTCCTGCAGTGATAGATCCGCGAATATAATATACACAGTTACGCGATCCGATCTGAAGCCAAATTGGCTCTCTGGAAGAAGGCCACGTTCAATATAATCGATCAATCTGTTGAGGAGAATTCATGCTGGTATTTTGACAGCAGTCGACATGATGAATATGCCTCTGTGGTTGTCGCAGGATTGACGGTTTCCTTTTTCATGGTATAAGTGGAGGATGTGGCATCTTTCAGTTCTTGTGGGGCAGTCTCAGTGGTTTATATTGTGGTGTATAACTCAGTCAGTCTCTATTTCAGGACACAGCTTTCTACTTGATAGATCTTAGCCGGTTCAGGCCAGCTTCTGATTTCAAAGTTAGTCTATCGCTGTTCTGACTTTCTTGATATTGGAAGGAACGTTCAGTTCATTGTTCATGGGTGTCTGAGGAAGGCACTTTATGGCTTCTTCGGAGATCTAGGACGGTTCATTTAGGACCGCACGGAGGTGTTCCGCCAAGCGTTTAAAACTTCTTAGTTTGCCTGTCAGCAGTTCCGAGTCATCAGTATTCCGAATTGGGGTTGCATATGATGGCTGAGGGCCATAAACAGTCTTTAAAGGGTGAGATAACTAATTCGTTTACTTAATTCCTTTCTGTCCGCACAAAGTTGAGGCCTCATGCTTTCCCCGTCATCATGGTTAATAACGCACGAGATTAGGGCCCTTGTACCGTTTTCTGGGACCATTGCTTGCTCTCTAGCAGTCATCATGGTTAATACTGCACGGGATTAGGGCCCTTGTACCGTTTTCTGGGATCACTGATTGCTCTTTAGCAGTCATAATGGTTAATACCGCACGGGATTAGGGCCCTTGTACCGTGAATGTGTAAGTGGTTGAATCTACCGACACGACGACTATGAACGGTCTAGGTTTCACATGCATATAAAACGTAGACCTTCTTTTATTTATATTTTTGTTTTAGTTCTGATCCCTCGCCTATACCAGAGCTTTTTGTGAAGAAGTCTGTCAAATGCTGCACCCCCCCCCCCCCACCCCCCCCCCCCCTTAGTTTTTCTTGTATTCACTTCATCATTTGTGTGCACAACCTGAGACAGACTACTGCATTGTATACTGGATACTGTATACTGGATTGTATGCACAATGGCGATATGTACTACTTTAATGAACTGGGAAGAGCTAATGGGATACTTTACTTCTGCTGACCTAACCCAAGCAGAGATTGAATAAAAACACAAGACACGGTGATTAAAACTAGAATAAATACTTTCTGTTCCGTATTTGTAACGCCTGTTATACAGGAGTTTGAGAAACCGAAAGTCGTTTTCAAATACAAAATATAATCCCCCCGAATTTTACCCACAATTATTTGTTGTTTTAGAACCGACTGTATTACATGTATGTGAACAAGGCGATAAATATATGGAGATGAAGTGGATTTTTCGGTGTTACATTCATCACAGAATGCACTAAGCTCCTGAAATTTAACAACAGTACTGACGTTTATCTATAAATACAAAAATGTCAAATAAAGATGTATGTCTTTGCTGAAAAAACTGTAAACCAAATTAATGTTGTTTAATGCCTACAATGAGTAAGTCTACTCCTCTGTGCGCCATGAAAGAAACAGTTAGTGGTGGTTGCTGTAACGTTCTTGACATCCCGAGCATGCTGATCTACCTATCGCTCACTACTACGTGGATCACGTCGTTCCCCACTTCGTTAGCCAGAGTGCCAAGAAAAACAGTCTTTTTCAAGGGATGACACGAGGAAGTCTAGGTGATGGTCTTGGCCAGCATATTATATCTGACCATCACTAACTTTCTGACCAGTATGTCTTATCTGACCATAACTAACATGTCTGACCAGTATGTCTTATCTGACCATCACTAACATGTCTGACCAGTATGTTTTATCTGACCATAACTAACATGTCTGATCAGTATGTTTTATCTGACCATAACTAACATGTCTGACAAGTATGTTTTATCTGACCATAACTAACATGTCTGACCAGTATGTTTTATCTGACCATCACTAACATGTCTGACCAGTATGTTTTATCTGACCATAACTGACATGTTTGACCAGTATATTATATCTGACCATAACTAACATGTCTGACCAGTATGTTTTATCTGACCATAACTGACATGTTTGACCAGTATATTATATCTGACCATAACTAACATGTCTGACCAGTATGTTTTATCTAACCATAACTAACATGTCTGACCAGTATGTTTTATCTGACCATAACTAACATGTCTGACCAGTATGTTTTATCTGACCATAACTAACATGTCTGATCAGTGTGTTTTATATGACCATAACTAACATGTCTGACCAGTATATTATATCTGACTATAACTAACATGTCTGACCAGTATATTATATCTGACCGTAACTAACATGTCTGACCAGTATGTTTCCTAACTAGACGTTAGTCTTTCTCCCACTAAACCAAAATAACACGTAGACTTCCATTAGCGAAAGGCACAGTAAACAAATATTCCAAATTGAATCGAGCGATAATTTTTCATGAAATTTCAAGGGCCCAATTCTCTTACCTCCCATTTTTATACCACGCTGAACACAACCTCAGGATCTTTTAAGAACATATACAAATGGCTTTTAGTGAGTGGAAACTTTAAGAATATTGACTATCTACAGACAGTGAATTTTGTTGATTGGCGTACTAATACTTCAACATCTTTAATTTCAAAAGTTTGATGACTTAGTTCTTATTTGTCTCAGTTAACTTAACTTAACTTAACTTTATACTGGTTTAGAAGACCCTGCAGAGTCTGAATACAACCAGTTACATTTACATCACCTTGCTCTAAAAGCTATGCGCATCCAGTTTATTCTTAAATGTATTAACTGTCCCTGCTCCACTACCTCCCCTGGCAATGCATTTCAAGCAGACACCACTCTCTGACTAAACAAATATTTCCAAATATCTAATCTGGACCACTCTTTAGTAAGCTTGTAGCTATGCCCTCGTGTTATTGTAGGTAGCAACACATCAACGGCGATGGCATTCTTGTGTGTATCATCAGTCAAAACCAAGGCACGACATAAAATGCAACCGCATCTTCTTCATGCTTGTGTGTTAGAATTAGAACGGAACTATCTTTTTAAACAAAATAACATTGTTCACAAATTGAACACCCTCGGTTTTGGGACCACTTTTATTTTTAAAATATATACATATTTGTTTAATTTCTTTATTTGTAATCGCCTTATTTCTCTATTTCTTATTTTGTTCTCGCCCATTCTGTAATTATGTTCGTATTGGATCTACCCATGTATCCACATGAATTGTACATTTATCTACATTAAACTACATTTGCCAGCTAACAGACCATTCTCGAATTTTATCTTAATCCGACCTCAATATATACACTTCTGCTTCAGATGAGACACTATTGCATAGTTTTGTGTCATTGGCGAATGACTTCTAAACCAGCATAAAGACGTTAAGTTTTGTGTCATGGGCGAATGACTTCTAAACCAGCATAAAGACGTTAAGTTTTGTGTCATGGACGAATGACTTCTAAACCAGTATAAAGACGTTACGTTTTGTGTCATGAACGAATGACTTCTAAACCAGTATAAAGACGTTACGTTGAGGTAAGTACACATCAAATACAACAATTTATGGACAGCGGAAAAGAAGAACAAAATCATTGTAACAACATGACCATCGTTTGTATAAGAAAGGTTTCAGATGTTGTCACGTGTCACCACATACCATTTTCCTCACGTTCCTGTCTTGCCATGGTCACAGTGCCCATCTTGTCGTTATCTGGAGTCACACAATTTATTACCTTCCGACATTAGGGTCATGGGATGGTCAATATTCATGAAAACATAAGCCAATAAAAGTATAAGTCCTACACAATTTAGAAGTAAAAGATAAATCAAAACAAAGTGAAATATATAACAAACACACTGTTAATTTAAAAAGTTTGACACTCTGAAGAAAGCCATATTTTAGGACAGGACTGGAAAAAAATGTACAGGCAGAAAATACGTGCCTCAAGTTTAGTAAGAAAAATGTCTGTGCCATGATGTGATGTGCAACATGTCTTGTGCCATGATGTGGTGTGCAACATATCTTGTGCCATGATGTGGTGTGCAAAATGTCTTGTGCCATGATGTGGTGTGCAAAATGTATTGTGCCATGATGTGGTGTGCAACATGTATTGTGTCATGATGCGGTGTGCAAAATGTCTTGTGCCATTATGTGGTGTGCAAAATGTGTTGTGCCATGATGTGGTGGGCAACATGTATTGTGCCATGATGTGGTGTGCAACATGTCTTGTGCCATGATGTGGTGTGCAAAATGTCTTGTGGCATGATGTGGTGTACAAAATGTATTGATACTAATTCAAGTGTACTGCTGTAGTTAGGACGAAAACGATCAGAGATAGATAAAACAAATCTAAGTAAAACATAACTTACACAAGAAACGAACATATCGGAGAAATGATACAACCAACTCTGAATGTAGATATGATGGTTGTTCTGATATGTATACTTGTGTGTATATATATATATTACCCTCAAAATTGTATTTTGTGTTATTATTGTGGAATGGTGAGTTATGGTCACACAAATGGAATGACACACAGTCTATATTAATCATTATTCCATATATAATAGTTCACCATGAGGCGACAAGGCTACATTTGGTTTTTCTATCATCATTGCTGACTTTTGCTATTTGTCCTCGACACACAATACGAACACAAGCCAACCATACCAAAACTGTCAGAGAATCTCAGAGCCGCTTCCCCAACATGGAAATATACCTGAAGGAGGAGAATTGTCAGGCGCCGTCGAGCATGCTGGGCCGCCTTTAATGACGTTAGTTATGCCCATATTTGGTAACAAAATTAAATGACCTATAGTTTGGAGGTCTGCATTTATTAATTAAAAACCATGTAAGCGATCCTGCATTTAGAAGTGAAACATTTTGTTGGTGAAATCGACAACTTGGAAATAGTCAGTACTGGACCATGAATCCACCAATTTGACAATTTGAGGTTTTGCATACACAAAAAATGTTCAGCATATTGTTGTGATATGGATACATTATATGCCCAAATAATATATTGCTAATTTCTAACTTTCCTTTTTGTCTTCCCAAGTAAAACTTCTTCAATGGCTACCGTTTCTTTGCACCGGATGCTCACAAAGCTTTCGTCCATGCAAGCATCGAAGACCTCAGTAATTATGTTTATACATCCCTCACACTGTAGATTGGTAGGGGTCATAATAATAATAATAGTTGTACATGGCAAGCAAAGATGGCGACATCGTCATTCACATGTATTCAGATGGGACCACGACATCGTCATACACATGTATTCAGATGGGACCACAACATTGTCATACACATGTATTCAGATGGGACCACGACATCGTCATACACATGTATTCAGATGGGACCACATGTGACTGTTCATTCCAATCTGAACGCAACCAACTCTGGCACTCATGGTGCACGCGTAAACATCATCAGGAATTGGGCAGGGCGCAAACCAGAGCGGTTCGGAGCAATCAGCTTTCAGAAACAACATTAACGAGACAACTTTTAAAAGAAATGCTCACAAAGTTGTTGCAGCGCCCGCTCTTTCCTTCCCCAGACGGGCGCTGTCCTGGCCTGATCTCACCGTACAAGACATTTCAGGGAGACACTCATGTGACATACGAACATCATACCCATTTCACCTGATCTCACCGTACAAGACATTTCAGGGAGACACTCATGTGACATACGAACATCATACCCATTCCACCTGATCTGACTTCTCGACAGCTGCGTAAGCTGGCCATAGAGTGTCGTCCTGCTGAGAGCGCAGAGTTAGAAACAGTCAACTGCACCTGAGAAGTCTGTTGAGATAGCACACGTTACACGTGACTCCGTTTCCTGACATGTCAGTTATTGATTGTCCATGTTGTGCATGGATATAACATGTTTGTTATCACAACAGCACGATTTACATTGATCTTTGGTGCAACACTGAAGCCTTGGAGGTTATAAACATTTGTTTTTAGTCCTACAGCTAAATGTAACGGTCGTTGTTCAGAACATGCGACAATAGATTTGAAAAGTGTACGGACAATTGAATGTCTTACGACCTCAGGACAAGTGTACTAAGTACATGGATAGGTCTCACGACCTCAGGTCCAGTGTACTAAGTACATGGGTAAGTCTCACGACCTCAGGACCAGTGTACTAAGTACATGGGTAAGCCTCACGACTTCAGGACTAGTGTACTAAGTACATGGATAGGTCTCACGACCTCAGGTCCAGTGTACTAAGTACATGGGTAAGCCTCACGACCTCAGGACCAGTGTACTAAGTACATGGGTAGGTCTCACGACCTCAGGTCCAGTGTACTAAGTACATGGGTAAGCCTCACGACTTCAGGACTAGTGTACTAAGTACATGGATAGGTCTCACGACCTCAGGTCCAGTGTACTAAGTACATGGGTAAGTCTCACGACCTCGGGACCAGTGCACTAAGTACATGGGTAAGTCTCACGACCTCGGGACCAGTGCACTAAGTACATGGGTAAGTCTAACGACCGGAGGGTCAGTGTACTAAGTACATAGGTAAGTCTCACGACCGCAGGGTCAGTGTACTAAGTACATGGGTAAGTCTCACGACCTCAGGACCAGTGTACTAAGTACATGGGTAAGTCTCACGACCTCAAGACCAGTGTACTAAGTACATGGGTAAGTCTCACGACCTCAGGACCAGTATACTAAGTACATGGATAAGTCTCACGACCTCAGGACCAGTGTACTAAGTACATGGGTAAGTCTCACGACCTCAAGACCAGTGTACTAAGTACATGGGTAAGTCTCACGACCTCAGGACCAGTATACTAAGTACATGGGCAAGTCTCACGACCTCAGGACCAGTGTACTAAGTACATGGGTAAGTCTCACGACCTCAGGGTCAGTGTACTAAGTACATGGGTAAGTCTCACAATCTAAGGGTTAAGCTGACATTTCCAACAAACTATATCTTTATTTATCAAACAGGTAGGAAAGGAAATTGTGCCTGCCTAAAGTAGACAAAGCGAGAAGACATTGATCCAAACGAGCAGGAGATAATATATTAGTGGATCGAAATATGTTTTTAGGAAGATGACAGAGAGACTACACGGAGGCCGCACGGAGACTACAGATAACAGAGAGACTACACGGAGGTCGTACGGAGACTACAGATAACAGAGAGACTACACGGAGGCCGCACGGAGACTACAGATAACAGAGAGACTACACGGAGGCCGTACGGAGACTACAGATAACAGAGAGACTACACGGAGGCCGCACGGAGACTACAGATGACAGAGAGACTACACGGAGGCCGTACGGAGACTACAGATAACAGAGAGACTACACGGAGGCCGTACGGAGACTACAGATAACAGAGAGACTACATGGAGGCCGCACGGAGACTACAGATAACAGAGAGACTACACAGAGGCCACACGGAGACTACAGATAACAGAGAGACTACACGGAGGCCGCACGGAGACTACAGATAACAGAGAGACTACACGGAGGCCGTACGGAGACTACAGATAACAGAGAGACTACACGGAGGCCACACGGAGACTACAGATGACAGAGAGACTACACGGAGGCCGTACGGAGACTACAGATAACAGAGAGACTACACGGAGGCCGCACGGAGACTACATATGACAGAGAGACTACATGGAGGCCGTACAGAGACTACAGATAACAGAGAGACTACACGGAGGCCGTACGGAGACTACAGATAACAGAGAGACTACACGGAGGCCGTACGGAGACTACAGATAACAGAGAGACTACATGGAGGCCGTACGGAGACTACAGATAACAGAGAGACTACATGGAGGCCGTACGGAGACTATAGATAACAGAGAGACTACATGGAGGCCGTACGGAGACTACAGATAACAGAGAGACTACATGGAGGCCGCACGGAGACTACAGATAACAGAGAGACTTTATGGAGGCCGAACGGAGACTACAGATAACAGAGAGACTACATGGAGGCCGCACGGAGACTACATATAACAGAGAGACTACATGTTGGCCACACGGAGACTACAGCTAACAGAGAGACTACATGGAGGCCACACGGAGACTACAGATAACAGAGAGACTACATGGAGGCCGCACAGAGACTACATATAAAAGAGAGACTACATTGAAGCCGTACGGAGACTACAGATAACAGAGAGACTACATGGAGGCCGTACGGAGACTACAGATAACAGAGAGACTTTATGGAGGCCGAACGGAGACTACAGATAACAGAGAGACTACACGGAGGCCGTACGGAGACTACAGATAACAGAGAGACTACATGGAGGCCGTACGGAGACTACAGATAACAGAGAGACTACATGGAGGCCGTACGGAGACTACAGATAACAGAGAGACTACATGGAGGCCGTACGGAGACTACAGATAACAGAGAGACTACATGGAGGATGCACGGAGACTACAGATAACAGAGAGACTACACGGAGGCCGCACGGAGACTACAGATAACAGAGAGACTACACGGAGGCCGTACGGAGACTACAGATAACAGAGAGACTACACGGAGGCCGCACGGAGACTACAGATGACAGAGAGACTACACGGAGGCCGTACGGAGACTACAGATAACAGAGAGACTACACGGAGGCCGCACGGAGACTACATATGACAGAGAGACTACATGGAGGCCGTACGGAGACTACCGATAACAGAGAGATTACACGGAGGCCGTACGGAGACTACAGATAACAGAGAGACTACACAGAGGCCACACGGAGACTACAGATAACAGAGAGACTACATGGAGGCCGTACAGAGACTACAGATAACAGAGAGACTACACGGAGGCCGTACGGAGACTACAGATAACAGAGAGACTACACGGAGGCCGTACGGAGACTACAGATAACAGAGAGACTACATGGAGGCCGTACGGAGACTACAGATAACAGAGAGACTACATGGAGGCCGTACGGAGACTATAGATAACAGAGAGACTACATGGAGGCCGTACGGAGACTACAGATAACAGAGAGACTACATGGAGGCCGCACGGAGACTACAGATAACAGAGAGACTACATTGAGGCCGTACGGAGACTACAGATAACAGAGAGACTACATGGAGGCCGTACGGAGACTACAGATAACAGAGAGACTTTATGGAGGCCGAACGGAGACTACAGATAACAGAGAGACTACACGGAGGCCGTACGGAGAATACAGATAACAGAGAGACTACATGGAGGCCGTACGGAGACTACAGATAACAGAGAGACTACATGGAGGCCGTACGGAGACTACAGATAACAGAGAGACTACATGGAGGCCGTACGGAGACTACAGATAACAGAGAGACTACATGGAGGATGCACGGAGACTACAGATAACAGAGAGACTTTATGGAGGCCGAACGGAGACTACAGATAACAGAGAGACTACATGGAGGCCGCACGGAGACTACATATAACAGAGAGACTACATGTTGGCCGCACGGAGACTACAGATAACAGAGAGACTACATGGAGGCCACACGGAGACTACAGATAACAGAGAGACTACATGGAGGCCGCACGGAGACTACAGATAACAGAGAGACTACATGGAGGCCGTACAGAGACTACAGATAACAGAGAGACTACATGGAGGCCGTACGGAGACTACAGATAACAGAGAGACTTTATGGAGGCCGAACGGAGACTACAGATAACAGAGAGACTACATGGAGGCCGCACGGAGACTACATATAACAGAGAGACTACATGTTGGCCGCACGGAGACTACAGATAACAGAGAGACTACATAGAGGCCGTACGGAGACTACAGATAACAGAGAGACTTTATGGAGGCCGAACGGAGACTACAGATAACAGAGAGACTACATGGAGGCCGCACGGAGACTACATATAACAGAGAGACTACATGTTGGCCGCACGGAGACTACAGATAACAGAGAGACTACATAGAGGCCGCACGGAGACTACAGATATACCACTGGGAAACCACGTGGGAGACGAAACAGAACTAGAACAGCAGGGAAACATGTAGAACAGCAGGGAAACATGTAGAACAGCAGGGAAACATGTAGAACAGCAGGGAAACATGTAGAACAGCAGCAGAGAAACACAGAAGCAGACTGAGTGGCTGAAACAGCATTTCTTCAGAAAGAGTTCTTGGCTGAGTCACAAAGACTGTGTCAACTTAACCAACATTTGGCTTCGAACGTAATCATTTCACAGTGTGAATTGTTGTGGTATCGTTGTAGCATACATATTGTCACAGTGACGTGAACTCTAAAGTTCTGGGGTGACTATTGCCCGTGTTAAGTCTGAAACAAATGTTTTTTGTTACCATACACTGCCTGTATTCTGCGATGAATATCAACTAGTCGACATCTTTCAGCTGTTAGAAACCGAATCACCGTTTGCTGATCAACTCTGGATGGATTCCGTATCACATCCTCCATGTTTTTAACGGTCTCCTGAAGAAACTATGAGTCGGAGGATAATGCAATTTTGCAAACTTGACGGATGGTATGTGCTGTTTGCACCACAAGTAACGTCATTATGCACATCGTACGTATGTTCACTTGTTGCAATTTGATTCGGATTCGTCTGAACACGTCTCGTATGTGATGCTCTGTTCTGAATGTGTAGTCTATACTTTTCCCATACTCATATATCCACAAGTTTCAAAACTATATATAAAGTATTTTTGATGGTTCATAATTTCAGTCGCCTCGAAATTAAAACAGAATGATAAATTAAAACAGAACCAAAAATAAAATTGTTGAATACAACACACACTCCTTGACTCTTCGGTAATCCAAAACAGTTTCAACAATTTAATGTCGGTTCATAATCACAAGATTTAAAACACTTTCTCCTTCCTCGTGAATCCATTTCGTGTGTGTATGTTTTGTATGAGACGAATGCAACCTTGTGTTTCTAGTTAATCCACAAGAGTTTTTATGATATATGAAATCATATTGAAGGCCCAGATTTCAGTCTCCATCAGAAGGAGACAGCAGAGTCACAAAGTTAGCTATGGCCCATTTCTTGTGATGTCTGTCTTTAATAAGTCACACCACCAGACCCCTCAATAAACCACAAATTTAAAAAAAAAAAATTTGAAATTGAACCTGTTATTCACGAATCCATCATGAATGGAAGGGGTTCGTATCGTTGTTTTTTGTGGTGTCTGAGGACGACTGATAGAGAATCTATAAAGCAAACTTTCTTGTTTCTGACATGGCTTTAGTTGTCTCATGATGGTTATTACAATTGTTCTCAGTGTCTCAGTCTCAAATTTGAAAATGTTTGAAAATGACCCAGTGGACCCTGACGAATTTAATTTTCTATCCATTCTTGAATATTGTGTAAGCCCATCCTCTTCTATAGTTCATAGAATTTATTGCTGTTCTATATGTGTACTTTAAAAAATTCATTCTGAGACTAGATGCGCTCCTTGAATATACTATAAAATTATTTATTTCTTCCCAGTTTTGTTTGGGCGAATCTTTTCGTCTCTTCTGGTATGTTGTGTATCAACTCTGATAAATCTGCTATGGTGAAAATGT
This sequence comes from Ariolimax columbianus, assembly GCA_036924085.1. NCBI lineage: Eukaryota > Metazoa > Mollusca > Gastropoda > Stylommatophora > Arionidae > Ariolimax > Ariolimax columbianus. The sequence goes on from JAVGWX010000015.1 coordinate 3,288,899, forward strand.
GTTTGTTGCCATTAAGGGCTGTCTTTACTGATGCCAGGTCTAGCATGGTAGAGGTCAATGGCTTTTGCTTTTTGAGCAAAACTGCTTCTCACGAGTCTCCTTAACCATGTTATTCAAGTTTTGTTTTTTTCATTGAACTGCTTGAAGATTTCTGCCAGTTGTGCTCTGTTAGCTCTTCTGCCAGAGTGCTTTGTTAGCTCTTCTGCCAGTTGTGCTCTGTTAGCTCTTCTGCCAGTAGTGCTCTGTTAGCTCTTCTGCCAGTTGTGCTCTGTTAGCTCTTCTGCCAGTTGTGCTCTGTTAGCTCTTCTGCCAGTAGTGCTCTGTTAGCTCTTCTGCCAGTAGTGCTTTGTTACTTTGTTATATATCTTATTTCTTTCACGTGTTGTGATTTCTACCTGGTTTATCATTTTGACTGTTTTTGTATCATTAGAATGTCGAAGCTGTTGCACAGGCTGAATTCACATATGCTAAAGCTGAACTAACATTTCCTGTGTACAACAATTTCATTATTTGGTGGTCTGTACCACATGTAGTTCCAGCTAATGTTTCATTTAAGCCATTATGTCATTCGATTTTTGTTGAAACTGTTCAATTTAATATATCCATGTTAACTGTCTCTCTAGCGGTATGGTAGGTGGTATATGAGGTGTTCTGTTATTCTATTAGCTTACATCAATTTAGTTTCATTGTCATTGTGATTGTCTAATGTGAAAGTCTAAACATTGTTTTGTTTTTATCTTCTCATTGATGTGCGGAAGCCATTTCTGAGTCCAGTGATTTAATCTGTCTAGGGCTTCTTGTATCCTGTAATTAGATGTTTTGATATTTTTTACAACTTCCCACTAAGCTACATCAGCGTTAAGCGAGGTGTGTTATTGTATCCACTATGTTATTGATGAAGGTCAATAACAATGTAGGTCAAACCACTTTGTCTTGTGGTCCTTCTTGATTTAATTTCGTTTTGGAATTTCATTGTGGCTCCGTACCTTCACTCTGGCATATAGTCCATACAGTCACTGGCACTAATTGCCCCGTACCTTCACTCTGGCATATAGTCCATACAGTCACTGGCACTAATTGCCCCGTACCTTCACTCTGGCATATAGTCCATACAGTCACTGGCACTAATTGCCCCGTACCTTCACTCTGGCATATAGTCCATACAGTCACTGGCACTAATTGCCCCGTACCTTCACTCTAGCATATAGTCCATACAGTCACTGGCACTAATTGCCCCGTACCTTCACACTGGCATATAGTCCATACAGTAATTGGCACTAATTGCCCCGTACCTTCACTCTGGCATATAGTCCATACAGTCACTGCCACTAATTGCCCCGTACCTTCACTATGTAGTTGTTTCCTTAATGCCCGATAATAATAGTGTTCGCTTAGTCGTCTGAGGCCCGTCGGCTCGGTCACCCACATCTATGACGTACAGCTGTGGTGTGGTTCCAGGCCTCATACATAGTGGAGGAAGATTGCTATTTTCTGGACCAAAATTTTCGGTGACGGCCTTTTCAGCGCCTCCAGCCGGTCGGGCTAAGACTCTTAGCGCTGTGTGGTATTTTGTTGGCAGGGGTTTCCTGGTCCAGCAGCACAACGTGGCTGAACAAAGAAACTCGGAGATTGGGTGGAGGCTTGTTTTAGCAGAGACTTCCACGTTAGGGATATAGTCATGCTATCGGATGACCAGGATACGCCGCTGAATGCACATGTGAAAGGCTTTCAGTCTCGACATGTCATGTTTAATCAATGTCCAGGTCTGCAGAGATCTTGCCATTATGCCACACGCATCAGAGGTCGTGCATAGCAGACGCAGCTAGTCCTTTCCGTCTTTGACATAACGGGACCGCTTTACCCATTGGATGACATGCTACTGAGATAGATGAATGGGGTCAAGATGCTGAGCAACGCATGAGCTGCAGTGGTTAGCGACCCATAGCTGACTGCTAGCGTCAGGGCCAGTGAACGGGAAAAAAACATGGAAAAAAACTAGTAAAAGTTGATTAAGGTTGAGCTTAATCAAAATTTAAAAATGGGTATGGTCAGATACCGCACCGAGACGAGAACACAAACAAAACCTACGTTACGACCAATAGGCCTTCATCAGGGACAACAACACTGAACTAACAAATCAACATATAAGAAAAAATGGTCAACTCATCTGTTTAAGGTGGGAGACGCTTTCTGTCTAAGCGACCGGTCGTGAACCAGAGCTGCCAAGACCCTTCTACACCTCCACGCGGTGATCCTTGATAACATGCTGCAGCAGGGCAGACTGGCTAAGGAGAAGAGATCGAAGAGGGAATGCTAACCCGGTACTAAAAAAATGCTTGCTGAAGTCGGAAGTGGTGGGCCGAAAGGTGCAAATAGCGCAGCCAAGCTGTAATGATAAGGCTATCTCTAGTTTATCTCAGAACCAAACGCTTCCTTTCATTGTGAATACATTCTTAACGTTCACACTGTGATCTTCACTGTGTGATGATGCCCAATTCGGAATATACAACTGAAATTATCAACTGACAGTAACAACTGACAATACTAACTGACAATACCAACTGACGGTAAAAGTAAAAAAGAAACTCAGCATAATTAACATAATCAGCATAATAAAAGCAGTTGGAGATGGAGTTTTTGAAGATTCCATTGTAGCAAGCCGCAGCCTGTGAGAGGTAGGCCAGTGCCCTCTCTTGCTGTTTTTTTTTTTTACTGACGGTATAGAAAGAAAAAAAGTCGGCGATTCAAGGTCGCCGCTGACACGTTCTTGAGTACATCAAGGCCTTGCTTGCAACTTCGTAGGGTGCGTATGGTCGATCTGGTATCTTTATGAATGGTTCCTACAAAAAATTACTTCAAGGTATTTCAATTTATCACACCTGTCAATGGAAGGTAACATCTGGTAGGTCAGCCTTGCCGTTCTTGTTGTTACGGATCCAGCAGCATCCATGTAATGGTATCTGCACGTGTTTATCAGCTGTTGTCTAGTGCCATACAGCTTTTGTCTAGTGTCATACATCTGTTGTCTAGTGCCACACAAAGTTTTCCATGTATCTGGCCACGCAGAAAGAAGTATTTTCCTAAAATCATTGGGCGCTGACCGCTCAAAGAGGTGATGATCAACGGTTTCAAATGGGTGTGTACCGAGCTGGTAGTATGTTGTTGTTGGATTCTGTTCAGGTCTTTGTTTAGTGGGATGTATTGGCTTCTTTTCAGGTGTTTGTTTAGTGGGATGTATTGGCTTCTGTTCAGGTGTTTGTTTAGTGGGATGTATTGGCTTCTGTTCTGGTGTTTGTTTAGTGGGATGTATTGGCTTCTGTTCAGGTCTTTGTTTAGTGGGATGTATTGGCTTCTGTTCAGGTGTTTGTTTAGTGGGATGTATTGGCTTCTGTTCAGGTGTTTGTTTAGTGGGATGTATTGGCTTCTGTTCAGGTCTTTGTTTAGTGGGATGTATTGGCTTCTCAGTCAGAAAATGGTGCTCTGATCCTTCCTTGTGAGATGATTTACATCGCCATTTGGACTGGGGCTTGCCAAGTTTCTGTTTGCTGATCTTATGAGCTGTTTGGCTTGTTGTAAAGTTGATGGATGTATGTATCTTGTCTTGATCCCTCCTTTGCTAGTCTGTGTGTCTTGTCTTTGCCAGGTGTGATTGAGTGTCCAGGGATCCACTGCACAACTATTTTGACAGCACTGAAAGTGATAATGTGGTCAATATCTAGAAGTATTGGATAAGGTCAGGTATACACTGACCAGCAACTTCTAATGCTTGAAGAGCTGACATTGAATCTGTGAAAATAACACTGCTTGGGGCCTTTGAAGGAAAGGCATCAAAAACGAACCTAGCTCAGCGCCGTAGATCCAAGGAAAGGAGAACTAGAGACATTAAACTCTGGATACTTGTACATGTGGCACAGCTCCCGTGACAGAGGAACACATATTGTAGTCCTTCCCATCAGGCATTAATGAAAAGAGTGGCACGGGCCAGAAACTAATATCGTTTCATTAAAAACTGAACGGAAGTGTACAGAGCCACAAATTACCTGCTGCTTTTCCTATAAATTTATAAAGAGAGAATAAGTGAGAGTAATGAACAAAGATAGGAATGGATGGCCTTGTGTAGACAGCATAGAAAAATGAGTTGGCTTGGCTTTGTTCATTATTAATCTCCCACTGCCCAACCTTGACATGGGTTTATATAGCAGAATGTGATCTAGAGAACGGAATGGCGTTGTGTCGTAGTTTACAGCTAGACTGTGTTATTTGCAGCATTCGGTCCAATACATCCAACTTCAGCAAGCATTTTTTGAGTACTGTGTTAGCATTGCCTCTTCAATATCTTTTCCTTAGCCAGTCTGCTCTATTGCAGCCTGTTATCCAGGATCACCGCGTGGAGGTGGAGAAAGTTCTTTGGAGGTCTGGTTTGTTGGTCCTGAAGTTAGCAGTCAGCTCTGGTTTGTTGGTCCTGAAGTTAGCAGTCAGCTCTGGTTTGTTGGCCCTAAAGTTAGCAGTCAGCTCTGGTTTGTTGGCCCTGAAGTTAGCAGTCAGCTATGGATCGCTGACCGATGCGGCTCATTCACTGCTCAGCTATGGGTCGCTGACCGCTGCGGCTCATGCACTGCTCAGCATCTTGATAGAAAAATTAGTTCAATGTTAAATGCGTTCAATCCGTTTATCCTATTAGTAAGGTCATCCCATTAGTTAGGTCATCCTATTAGTTAGGTCATCTCATTAGTTAGGTCATCCTATTAGTTAGGTCATCTCATTAGTTAGGTCATCTCATTAGTTAGGTCATCCCATTAGTTAGGTCATCCTATTTTCAAAATCGAAAAGATGCCAATGAATCTAATATCTGACTTCACAAGGTGACAAGAACTGATAAAGTGGTTGGCGACAGGTGAGTCAGAGTCATTAAAGATTTCATTAAAGTGTTGGCAGACATTCTCACGAGTTCCTTGTTCGTGTCCCCGGTGTACCAATAATTACTCTGTGACACATTCAATCACGGAACATGCCGCAGGTGTATCCTTCCTTGCTGTCAACTTCTACTTTAGGGAAACTCTTTTCTGCACGTCATTAACACAACCACGCTTGTTGCTGCAGGACAAGTTGCATGTAATGCTGACTGTGAAATCTGCATCTGACCGAGCAAGTTTTGTAGTTGTATATCTTATTTGTAGATGACTGATTTAGGACCAAGGAACATTGCAGGCAAGATGAAGACACGGCTGATGAGTTGAGAGGTTGCTGAATAAGATTACATGTACCGAGAAACCATGAGTGTGAGAAGTGAAAACATATCACATTTCTGGTTGAGGACGACATAATGGAGTAAGAGCATCAGTTGGGGGAGATTGTGGGAAGTACTCCATCAAATGCTACTGGTAGTCCACTATCTCTGAACCTCAGTTAAATTACACTCGCTGCCAGTTTTTTAGATAAAAAAAGGGGTTCATCTCCACAATCAATTACAACCGTTACATCATGAAATACATTAGTGGGACTGGCCTTGAACTCAGTGCTCTCTTCCGTCATCACCTCAGTAACATCTGCTCTCCTGTCACTAACCACTTTCATAGTCCTGGACACGAGTAAGGTAGACATCTGGTATCGTTTGCTGCTCCTCCGATGATTGACACAGATTTGAACTGAAAAATCGGTTATTTTTGTTTAGGGTCCTCACAAACGTCATTATTTGAATACATTACATCCGGTTTATGTAGACTTCCCTTCTCCTTCCGCTCTCTCTTCCCTTCTTCTTCCTCTTTCTCTTCCCTTCTCATTCCTCTCTCTCTTCCCTTCTCATTCCTCTCTCTCTTCCCTTCTCATTCCTCTCTCTCTTCCCTTCTCATTCCTCTCTCTTCCCTTCTCATTCCTCTCTCTTCTCTTCTCATTCCTCTCTCTCTCTTCCCTTCTTCTTCCTCTCTCTCTTCCCTTCCCATTCCTCTCTCTCTTCCCTTCTCATTCCGCTCTCTCTTCCCTTCTCATTCCGCTCTCTCTTCCCTTCTCATTCCTCTCTCTCTTCTCATTCCTTTCTCTCTTCCCTTCTCATTCCTCTCTCTCTTCTCTTCTTCTTCCTCTCTCTCTTCCCTTCTCATTCCTCTCTCTCTTTTCTTCTCAGTCCTCTCTCTCTTCCCTTCTCATTCCGCTCTCTCTTCCCTTCTCATTCCGCTCTCTCTTCCCTTCTCATTCCTCTCTCTCTTCCCTTCTCATTCCTCTCTCTCTTCCCTTCTCATTCCTCTCTCTCTTCCCTTCTCATTCCTCTCTCTCTTCCCTTCTCATTCCGCTCTCTCTTCCCTTCTCATTCCTCTCTCTCTTCCCTTCTCATTCCTCTCTCTCTTCCCTTCGTATTCATCTCTCTCTTCCCTTCTCATTCCTCTCTCTCTTCCCTTCTCATTCCGCTCTCTCTTCCCTTCTCATTCCTCTCTCTCTTCCCTTCTCATTCCTCTCTCTCTTCTCTTCAGTTTAGATGTATCTGAGGTTGTTCCACCTCTTCATTCTGCAGACATGACAAAACCACCATTGTTGAGATTGTTCCACCTTCTGCAGACATGACAAAACCACCATTGTCGAGATTGTTCCACTCTGAACGGTCTGGATTTGACGATTGTGACGGATAATCTGATTGTGGACCTAGTGCCGTCTTGTTAATTGGACCATCTTTCTCAAGTATCTCATTTCTAAGTTGTCAAGATGGAATTTGTCCTTCATGGTCATTGTACTCGACTCATGTACATAAGACAAGACGGACACATAAACCTTTAACAAGATGGAATTTGTCCTTCATGGTCATTGTACTCGACTCATGTACATAAGACAAGACGGACACATAAACCTTTAACAAGATGGAATTTGTCCTTCATGGTCATTGTACTCGACTCATGTACATAAGACAAGACGGACACATAAACCTTTAACAAGATGGAATTTGTCCTTCATGGTCATTGTACTCGACTCATGTACATAAGACAAGACGGACACATAAACCTTTAACAAGATGGAATTTGTCCTTCATGGTCATTGTACTCGACTCATGTACATAAGACAAGACGGACACATAAACCTTTAACAAGATGGAATTTGTCCTTCATGGTCATTGTACTCGACTCATGTACATAAGACAAGACGGACACATAAACCTTTAACAAGATGGAATTTGTCCTTCATGGTCATTGTACTCGACTCATGTACATAAGACAAGACGGACACATAAACCTTTAACAAGATGGAATTTGTCCTTCATGGTCATTGTACTCGACTCATGTACATAAGACAAGATGGACACATAAACCTTTAACAAGATGGAATTTGTCCTTCATGGTCATTGTACTCGACTCATGTACATAAGACAAGACGGACACATAAACCTTTAACAAGATGGAATTTGTCCTTCATGGTCATTGTACTCGACTCATGTACATAAGACAAGACGGACACATAAACCTTTAACAAAATGGGAAATAAAGAACAACAAAAACAACTAATGAAGGAAAAAGAAGAATGAACAAAAAACCAAAAAATTAAAGGGATGTTTGAAAACCCTAAACAAAACTCCACCTCGAGTAGACAACAATCAGATATAGAATGTGAGAGTGTAGTTTGTATTAGATCTATGACCGAATTATTCATATAAACACAAATGTGTTGACATTTGTTGACATTTGACAAATATGTATAGTTTACTACTCCAGTGGGCATTTTGTGGGCCTTTTAATTTGAGGAAACAAGAATAGGACCACGAATGCTCTATGCCTGTTGTAAAAGGTGAATAAAGAGGGTTGTGCATGGGCTAGCCACGACAGACTATAAAGTAAGTTGCTACATGTACAACAAAAGCACACCAAGTGATTCATCACAGGCTACATGTAAGGAATATCAGAACACTAGAAGAAAGACATACACATACAAAATAGTGAAAGAGAATGATGTAGTTTAATTTCATGTACTGAAAAGTGTCAACAATGAAAATACTAAACACAATTGGTAATTTATAATTTTGAAGTATAATAAATGAAATATTAAATGTTAAAACAGGAATCAATCACAAGAAATTACATATAATCTCTGGAATCTTGAATTACACATAACATTTGGATCATCAGAAACATTGTATCGGTAGGAAGGAACAAGCTCACTGCACCTAATTATGCATGTCACAAAAGGTGACCCCGGAGGGATATTTTGGGACTGGTAACCTGATAATGTTAAAAACAAAGTGTTACAAAACCTAGAATTTAAGGACAGAGACTTGAACATAGACAGGGAAATTCTTACTCATCTGAGGTTTGCTGATGACATAGTCATCCTCAGCCACGGTGTCAAAGAAGTGGAACAAAGCCTGAATGAGGTCAGCAGAGCAAGCGTTACAATTGGACTACAAATCAGTAGAAAAAAAACCCAGTTCATGGTCAACCCGTTCTGCCTAAAGGAGATGTGTGCCTTGGAGATTGACCCATCGAAAACGTAAATTCGTATAACTACTTGGGCAAGAGATCACGGACTCCCACTGAATAAATCGGGAGATCTCACTAAGGATAACAGGGGGTTGGTTCAGGTTGAACTGTATAAAACCCATACTGCAAAAGATTCAAGACGACAACGCTAGGGCTCGCACATTCAATAGTGTGGTTATTCCAGCCATTGTATTAGGCTGCTAGGAGTGGAACCTACGGAAAGCTGATGCAGATAGAGTCTGCGTTGAGCAGCGAGCGATGGTGGGAAGAACATTGAAGATCTCCATTCAAGACCAAATCCACAATGCGGAGATCAGACGTGGAACTTCCTTCTCTGACAACAAAGATCTCCATTCAAGACCAAATCCACAATGCGGAGATCAGACGTGGAACTTCCTTCTCTGACAACAAAGATGATGCACTGATTTATGATAACACAGAAGGGTCGGCCATGTGGTTCGCATGCTGGATAACAGGTGGACACGTAGATTGACATCGAGGTGACTACAATTTTAGTCGCCTTCGTGAGCGACCAAGGCTGGGGTGGAGAGATGGCATAATGGAAGCCCTGGGTCCAAGATGGTACACTAAGGTAAAAGAGCTAAATGAGTTTACTCAACATTTGCCTACCTGGTATCAGACACACGCTGCTGATTGAATTCTAGGATTTTAAGATTACAGAAACGATCACTACAGGACCTCATCAATGTTTTATGAGGTGTTTTTAGAGATAATCCTATGCTCCCACTGGAACATTATCAATAATAATAACATATAAACATGCCATTAAATCTTCACATTTTATTTGTTTTATTCTGAGATAGTCTTTAACTGACCTTTCATTCAAAATACATATCTTAATATAAGGACCTAACTTCACTCACTTTTCCCTTTCTGTTTTGTAGGAAAATAGAGGAGACTAGCAACAGGCAATCTCCATCATTTCACTATTCATGTTATTTACTTCTTCTTCTTCTTTTACTGATACAAAGAAAATATTGTTTAAACATCTTTCATTCTGACATCACATATGAGTAATTAGTCCAAAACCCAGAATACACCATGTCTTTCAGAAGTTTTTTGGTCTGCGAGAATAATGAGGTAACAATGAGATGGGGAGTCTTCTACCCTTAATGATTTATTTGCATGCCATCTTTCTGAGCTTCAGCAGAGTCTTGTTCCAATATTCTTCCTCCACCTGCTGTGGCTTCTTCTTCTAATGATCTTCCTTCACCTGTTGTGGCTTCTTCTTCTAATGATCTTCCTTCACCTGCTGTGGCTTCTTCTTCTAATGATCTTCCTTCACCTGCTGTGGCTTCTTCTTCTAATGATCTTCCTCCACCTGCTGTGGCTTCTTCTTCTAATGATCTTCGTTCACCTGCTGTGGCTTCTTCTTCTAATGATCTGCCTTCACCTGCTGTGGCTTCTTCTTCTAATGATCTTCCTTCACCTGCTGTGGCTTCTTCTTCTAATGATCTTCCTTCACCTCCTGTGGCTTCTTCTTCTAATGATCTTCCCTCAAGATATGCTCCAAAAGGAGCATGGGATCACTACATCAGCTAACATTGAAGTGTCCCATCATTGATGTTTTCTTCCAGCAGTGATTGCTGTAGCAATATGTTTTACGTGGTCGGGTTAATAGCAACATGGGCAACCCTCATGAACTCATTAACAAAAATTACAGACAACAACATTAACACTGTAACAACAAATCATAATAATATAAAGAATGGCACATGATAACAATAGGAAAGACTGAACAGTTTAACATTCTAGCACAGAAGATGGTCAACAGAAGAATTATTAAGCAGCACAATGGGCAGGTCTCCAAGTGAATCACTGGGCCCTTTACTGAGAAAGAAAGACAAGGGCACTGTACCTTCATTAAAACTGTAAAAAAAGATGAAAGAGAGGTGTGCATGAGGTTAGCAAAATCATTGCATAAAACAAACTGTTGCTGCAAGAGTCCGCACAAGATTTGAACCAGGCTTCCCAAATAAAGCGAACTGTCGTGGTGATTCTTTAATGTGGCTGGAGAGAAACATTTCAAATTTTAAAATGAGGATGATTCAAAACAGTGACCAGCTGTGGGACACATGATGATAGTAGTGACCAGCTGTAGGACACATGATGATAGTAGTGACCAGCTCCCTGACACATGATGATAGTAGTGACCAGCTGTAGGACACATGATGATAGTAGTGACCAGCTGTAGGACACATGATGATAGTAGTGACCAGCTCCCTGACACATGATGATAGTAGTGACCAGCTGTAGGACACATGATGATAGTAGTGACCAGCTGTAGGACACATGATGATAGTAGTGACCAGCTCCCTGACACATGATGATAGTAGTGACCAGCTGTAGGACACATGATGATAGTAGTGACCAGCTGTAGGACACATGATGATAGTAGTGACCAGCTCCCTGACACATGATGATAGTAGTGACCAGCTGTAGGACACATGATGATAGTAGTGACCAGCTCCCTGACACATGATGATAGTAGTGACCAGCTGTCTGACACATGATGATAGTAGTGACCAGCTGTAGGACACATGATGATAGTAGTGACCAGCTCCCTGACACATGATGATAGTAGTGACCAGCTGTAGGACACATGATGATAGTAGTGACCAGCTGTAGGACACATGATGATAGTAGTGACCAGCTCCCTGACACATGATGATAGTAGTGACCAGCTGTATGACACATGATGATAGTAGTGACCAGCTGTACAACTCTTCATGTACACCCAACAAAAATCCATCCTGTACATCTTGTGTACAACTTATCCCATGTTAAATATAAGTACACCATTACTAGAAGTCCCATGACCAATGCCCAACATTCACATCTTTATTCCCCTCACAATTCCCGCTGTGGACAAGGCCAGGATTAATGCCCTCCTCCCCCACCACCCACACGAGAGCCCCACTAGACCCAGGACAAGTGGCTGTAGTATATGTCACCTGCTCCCACCCCTCATCTCCGCTGACCCAATACCCAACGCTGACCTGTTTACTACATCCGTGAGGGTGGGACACTATAATGGCCAGCTTCCCTAGAGGACCAGGTTCAGATCCTGTCTCCAGTTTGTCATATCTGTGAGGGAGGGAGCCTCTGTGCCCATATCTTGCCTCCACTTCCTTCACCAAGTTTTCTCGGTGAGCCGCCATCTTGTGGAGCCTATGTGCCAGATCCAGGTCATGGGTCACATGTTCCATCCAACACCTGTCACCAACAATACCACTCTCCACCCGTGACATCCCACTGAGAGCGACGACACCCTCACAGGTACCAGGTGTACCACCTCTATCAAAGAAGAGATGACACGTCGTGTCTGCCGCCTCCAGGTGGTCCCAGACAACATGGGTCGCTGTATGTATAGAAATGCGAGCAAACTGTGTTTTTGGTGTAGGAGAGTCCAGACATTCCTTACACCCACAGGTCGGGTTCTTGTCTTTGTCTGGGAATATCTCAACCCTCACCACCGACCCAGTCCCTACCCTCATCATGTCCCTCCCCCTGTTCTTGTAGGATGGGTAAGGCTTGCCACTTCCAGGAACAGTTTCAGGTCTCCCCTCACTGACATACTTGACTGACACACGGACAGTTAGATATGACAGCGCTCGGGTCATCTCCACCAGAAGGTTGTCCTGCCAGCCAGGAGGAAGACGGTCCACATCAAACAGGTCTACAGGAACAAAGTTCAGGTGGCCTGGATTCTTCTCACAACCGTCGAGATGTCTGTAAAGATCTGCCTCTCCTCCATAACTGATCTCGGCTTCCCAAGGTCCTAGTAGATAGAGACATATACAACCAAGAAAATACTACCTCTATAATGATTATAATAATCACTCAAATAATCCTATCAAAGTGTTTCCCTCTTTATCATAACACTCAATATTTCCAGATCTTTTTATGTCTCGTCCATCACAATTCTATCCATCATTTGATCACTCCTTACACTACCACCTCACTCAACCCGTCATCCACATCTTTCAATCGTCTATCCACTTCCCTGTTAAGATTTCTCTGTTCACGGCCAGGAATGGATTATTCATCAATAACGTTACAGACATTTTGTCTCTACACAAATCATTTCATTCAAAACGAACTCACAATCACAACGAGCCGCGTTCCACTAACGGCTAAGTCTGCAAATGATGTTCCAGACGACAGGTTTCTTAAAAGTTAGGTCATAACGGAACGCACCACTAACGTTTACACAATTCAACGATTCTGATTAGAATAATAACAATGCTAAAATATACGCAGACTTAGAACAATATATGCAGCATCTATTGAACAAAAACAACCCTTTAGTATAAGTTTTAAACACAAATATTCCCATTTTATCTTTAAAGGTTAAAGTCGGAACGATGAAAGTTTGAATTTTATAATTTCAATGCGAAGTTCAAGGTCAGCGGAAAAATTTTAACTATCGCAGATCACATGACAAGCGCGTGTTATAGAAAGGTGGCTGCCTTATTGTAATTGTTAAAGCCAAATGTAAATGTTCTTGATAATATTTTTTTTTAGTTTCAACTTAACTTCATTATTCTGGTTTAGAAAGCTTTACAGAGTCTGTACAAAACCAGTATGTTTCACTCTATTAACACCGAAAATAATGTAAGCATCCAATCTATTTTTGAATGCATTAACTGACTCTGCTTCGGCTACATCCTGAGGCAAATGCATTCCAAGAATTCCTCACTCTTGGACTAAAAAAATGTTTTCCTATTATCTAGTCTAGACCTCTCTTTAAACAATTTGAAGCTGTGCTCTCTTATTCATGTAGCCGGTTGTACTTTGAAAAACTTTGTATAGTCCAATTTATCCTTTCTGTTTATTAATTTATACACTTGCATTAAGTTTCCTCGAATTCTGCTTTGTTCTAGACACTGAAGACCAGTTTTCATTGTCTTTCCTAATAACTATATTTCTAAAACCCTGCAATCATTTGTGTAGCTCTTCTTTGTACCCTTCCAGCATGTTCATATCAACTCTATTATATGGACTTCACACCTGAACACATCACTCTAATGTTGGTCTCACTAATGATTTATATAACTTGACTATTACTTCCTTGCTCTTATGTGAAATGTTTCTTTTTATCATGCCCAACGTGACATTAGCCTTTTTCACTGTCACCTTGACTTGCTCCCACACCTTTCCTGTATGATCTATTATAACTCTTTTCGTTTTTATTGTCCTAATATTGTTCTCTCCCATCCTGTTATTATATTCATTATTGGATCTCCCGATGTAGAGGATTGTACATTTTCTAAATTAAACTCCATATGCCAGCTCTCGGACAATTTTGTAATCCTCTCCAAATCTGATCTCAATAGATCCAGTTCTTCCAGAGAAGAGACTCTGCCGCATAATTTTGTGTCATCTGCGAGACCTATCCAATTTTTGTCAAACCATTTTCTCTGTAATGCAGAATGATAGTAATCCTTCTTTGTGCATGTCCCGTTGGAAAATATATAATGGCTCTGAGATCCTGGAGCAGTCTTCTTTTGTATAGACTGTGCCAAAGTACTGATTGAGTTGATAAGCAGCATCCCTGTTTCAGGTGCTCCAGAATAGATTTCAACTTCACCTCTTCACCATTTCCGCAAGTGAAAATATCTGTCCAGATTACGTGGCTCGCTCATTCTATCCTCTTCTGTACATCTGTTCTAGAGTAATCGTATGTTAGTTAACACTTTATATCATCTATCATAGCTACAACATCTCAACGGACAATCTGATGGTTGCTCGAGCCAAATAGTTCACCAACGGTAACATTTGTAATCATTTGTGGTGACTGAGATTGTTCACGTGGATCATCCGATAAAAATGTCTCCTGATCTCTGAATAGTGAGAACAGACAGCTGTATGCAGTGATGCGAACATTAAAAATCTCTTGGCATTTGGTAATCAAAAAGAGTAGGCCCGGGTAAAATTCAAGTTGCAAATCTACTCAAATTATTCTAGGGATTCTCGCATCACATATAATATGTCACAAAAAGGGGTTCATGTGGCTATCACATCAGGTCTTGGTTATGTGGTTAGCGGAGCAGCATATACGACGAATGACAAGTTTGGGGTCTTTCGTGCTATAATTTAGGCTTCCACCATCACCAGTCCCAAAAATACGCGATCGTATATTCCATGTGGGTACAATACTAACGATTGTAACAAATAATGAAATTGATCTATCAAGTCTTTGTCAGATTTTCGTTTGCAAAAAAAATATGAAACAATGGAGGTAACACCTCTCCACTACGACTACCTAAACAAATTGGATGAATATGAATGGATTGATGAATGGGTGGATGGATGGATGTATGGATGGATGGATGGATGGGTGGATGGATGGGTGGATGGATGGGTGGATGAATGGATGGGTGGATGAATGGATGAATGAATGGGTGGATGGATGGATGGATGAGTGGATGAATGGATGGGTGGATGAATGGGTGGATGGATGGATGGGTGGATTAATGGATGAATGGATGGGTGGATGGGTGGATGGATGGATGTACAATTAGATGGATGTTTGCAGATCAGAGAAAGCAGATGTGGCCATCACCTGTGGCAACACTAGACAAGCTCTATGGCAGTGTCGACAGCCTCAGGATGACGGCTGCTTTTTCGAAAACGTAATGGTTACTGTCTGACTGCGTACGATGAAGAAGAAATAAGAAGGATCGAAGTGTTCTTATATCGTGATATTTATAAATGAAACCAAAACGATGACAATTTTCTTAGAAGTGATTTGTGGATCGAGGTTTTTTTATAACGTGATATTTATAAATGAAACCAAACCTCTGACAAAATTCCTTCCTAATCATTTTAGCGCTCAGTTTTCCACATTTTTCTGTTTAGAAATAATTGATTTTCATCTATGACCCTGTAGTTAAACAAATTAAAACCGCCAAATAATAAAAATGCCAAATACAATATTAAATTGGAACAAACAATGTAATATTGGAGAGGATATTATCTCTTGTATCCTCAGTCAAAACGAAAGAATGAAATAAAATGCACCTCCATCTTCATGCTGCTATGGTTAGAATCAGGGTGGAATTATTCTTTCCAAAAAGAACTGCAAAAAATGTTACTCCATCGTCAGGCATGCTACAAGACATTTCATCAGACAAAGAGTATGTCGTTGGTTCCGCTGGTTGTTATGGGGATAACATTAATGAACCGTATCTGGAGCTTTTTATGTGATATAATAATGATACATTTTTAATAGAATTGGCATGCTTTTATTCTTTTTATGGCTTATTTTTCGTCCAAATTTTCATCTGGCAACCCTGTACAGCGTTGTAAATCGAGTACAAATTTGGTTTGCCATCAGAGCCTATCGAGATAGAAATCACATCGTCAACAATCAATCAATCAAAAACCTGCCAGGTCCATGTAGAGCATAGGCCCTCAACAAATACTCCCCAAGTCTTCTGATCATGAGCCAATTCTGTTCACATCATGTCCGCTCCGTTGACATTTGCTTCCAGCTCCCTCTTCCATTAGTGTCTCAGGCTTCCTCTATTTATCTTACCTTGTAGATTCCAGAACAGAGCTTGTCTGGTAATGCTATCCACTGTTTTAGGAAATGTGTGGCCTTTCCATCGCTTCCTCTGTATCCGATACTCCACTGGTATTTGTCCTGTTTTTCCCATCAGTTGATGATTTTGTTGCACCATTTCCACCATTGTATTTTACACACACATCCATTTACAAAAGTCTATCTTTTTCCTCAATGTTTCAGGGACATATAATAAATCAGATTTTAAGTTGAAGTTCAACATTTTTATTTGATTGATGGTTTTAATATCTTTTGACTTCCACAAAGTTTTCAATGCAATGAAAGCTCTTCTGTATTCTTAACTGAACGTTTTCTGCAGCTCTCAATATGTCTATATTGCTGCAAAAGTCTGTGAATGACTTAACAATCTGAAGGTGGGTGACTCCAACCCAATTCTATCATTTTTGTATTTATTTTCAAAACCTTTGTTCTATCTCTGTGTATTTTTAGCCCCAAATGTAGTGACCTCTCTTCAAGTTTAAGTATCTTATTCTGTATCTGGTTGTTGGTATAGGATAAGAGAGCCATATCATCGTTAAGTTGTCTTGTCAATGTCCATTTAATGCTTTTGTTGCTTGACGATAATATTGACTTCATAATCCAGGCAATGACCAGCAGGAAGAGCAAAAGCAGACAACTCTGCCGAACCCCCGTTCAGATTTCAAAGGGTTCAGAAAGCTGACCTCCATGTAGCACTCGACATCTTGTAGTTTCAAATGTTTTCTGGCTTATACAATGTCTTTGAGATCCATAGTGTCTGAGCAATGTCCATTGGGATGACCTGTCCAAGTTGTCAAAGGCTTTTTCCTAGTCCACAGATCCTATAATAAGCGGAGAGATCCATTCCACAATTTGTTGTTGTTGTTTCACTTCTTCAATCGTTCTCAATCTTCCTCCACCAAGCCCAGAAAAAGGCTTTGCGAGTAGCAGAATGTAGTCCAGAGAATAGAATGCATTGTGTCGTAGTTTATAGCTTGATTACGATATTTGTACCTTTCGGTTTGACACATCCGACTTCAGGAGGAATTTTTTAGCACATTGTTAGCCCTCCCTGTTCTTCTCCTTAGCCAGTGTGCTTTGTTGCAGTCTGTTTTCCACGATCACTGTGTGGAGGTATTGAAGGGTCTTTGGCAGCTCTGTGTTGCTGATATAAATATGTATTAAGTCACCTTGAATTGTTCACCTTTTTAGTCACTGCAGCTTAGTTTTTCTTAGTCTTTCTTCATAACTGTAATTTTGGAGACCCACTATCAGTTTAATGGCTCTTCTGTATATCCTTTCCAGAATGTTCATATCCAATCTACGATAATGACTTTACACCTACACAAAGTACTCCAATCTAAATATAACAAATGCTTCATAACAGGCGTTCTCGACCTGGTGCTCGTGAGCGCCACTGTGCTCTTTTAACGACATTTGGGTCTTGTGGCATGCAAGTAAAAAAGTGCTAACAATACTCATGAGACCAGTTTTTCTATGCAAACTTTGTTATGCAAACTTTGTTATGTAAACTTTGTTATGTAAACTTTGTTATGCAAACTTTGTTATGTAAACTTTGTTATGTAAACTTTGTTATGTAAACTTTGTTATGTAAACTTTGTTATGTAAACTTTGTTATGCAAACTTTGTTATGCAAACTTTGTTATGCAAACTTTGTTATGCAAACCCAAACAAATAATATTGTTATCCATCCATTTAATTTTAGTTGACCTGAAAGTAGCTAATTTGCGCATTTGCTGCCAGTAAACGTATTTACCGCTCAATGTTCTGACAAATTTCTTACTGATGACTTCATTCTGTGGTTTTTCCTATACTGGTCAGGGTCAGCATTGTGTTGCATCGTCGGAACTTTCTGCTTTCTTCGGATCTAATACATTGAATAAGGCTGTCGTGTTTGTTGTAAATAAATACAATGGGAATAATGCGGTCAGAGTTTGTTGCTGGTCAGAGTTTGTTGTTAGGTTACAATGAAAACTTTAAACATACAGTATGGACACATTTTTAGTACAGCCCCGAAGCTGTGAATATTTTAATAATTCTGTAGCTTTTTCGTCAAAAGACGGATCCAGCATAACGGTATATAGTGAACCAAGAAGAAAGAAACGTAACAGTATGTAGTGAACCAAGAAGAAAGAAACATAACGGTATGTAGTGAACCAAGAAGAAAGAAACATAACGGTATGTAGTGAACCAAGAAGAAAGAAACATAACGGTATGTAGTGAACCAAGAAGAAAGAAACATAACGGTATGTAGTGAACCAAGAAGAAAGAAACGTAACAGTATGTAGTGAACCAAGAAGAAAGAAACATAACGGTATGTAGTGAACCAAGAAGAAAGAAACATAACGGTATGTAGTGAACCAAGAAGAAAGAAACGTAACAGTATGTAGTGAACCAAGAAGAAAGAAACATAACGGTATGTAATGAACCAAGAAGAAAGAAACATAACGGTATGTAGTGAACCAAGAAGAAAGAAACATAACGGTATGTAGTGAACCAAGAAGAAAGAAACGTAACAGTATGTAGTGAACCAAGAAGAAAGAAACGTAACAGTATATAGTGAACCAAGAAGAAAGAAACGTAACAGTATATAGTGAACCAAGAAGAAAGAAACGTAACAGTATATAGTGAACCAAGAAGATAGAAACACAACTCTTGCCAAGATAACTGGAAAAAGGAATTTATGGTGGTAAACAATGACGACAATACAGGAGTTACCTGTCTTGTGTGCAATGCTTTTTCATCAGGGTTTGGAAAAAGAAATTGTCAAAGACATTATAATACACACATTTTCGAAAGAAAGGTTTTGGATAGCTGTCAAATGTCACAACATACCATTTTTCTCACGTTCTTGTCTTGCCTTGAGCACAGTGTCCATCGTGTTGTTACCTGGAATCAGATCATTTTTTACCTTTAGACATTATGGTCATGGATTTGTCCTACACAATTTGGACGTAAAAGATAAAATCCAGACAAAGAGAAATACGTAGTATATATTTATCTTTGTGTTGATTTAATCTTTTATTTCTATAAAAGTGTAATTGGTATTTAACATACACATTACACTTTTAAATAAGCATGACACTTAGAAGAGAAACATATTTACAGCTAGAAAATATGTACCTCTAGTTTAGTAAGAAAGGTCTCATTTGTCTGGGCATGGTGTGCAAATGTAAAGTAACCCATAGCATTACTGCCGTAGGGGTGTGAGATGTTAGCAATCTCATATTTCAAAGGCTCGGCTATATGAGGGCGGTAGTTATCTCCTTTCCCTCGCCGCTCTTACATCCCGGGCTGAACTGGTACCCATTTAAGGCTGGGTCAACCTGGCAACCACTGCGGTCTGGAAAAAAAAATTGTTGCCTCAACTGGGGAATGAACCCTGGACCACTCAAATGTGAAGCCGGATCGCTAACTACTTCGATATGCTGTGAAAATGTCCTATTATTTATTCATGTATAGTTCTGTAACTGAGAATAAAACAACCAACCGTTAGTCCAATGATGGATAGAAATTAGTAGATTTGGAGACACCAGCTTAAATGAGAAACAAACATGTTGGAGACATCTTGAAGCCAACCTTGAGTTTAGAGATGACGATTGGTCTGAACTGTACATTGTACACACTGCATTCGCCAGAATCATCGTATTAACTAAGAAACGGTTTCAGTTTTATATCTCCTATCATAACAATGACATACCTAAATTCTCAAGTTCTTCCTGATACTGTTCTCACGGCAGTGTTCTGACGCCAGTGTCGGGTTACAGTTTGCATCTTGTTATAAACAGTTATATAAATCAAACCGAAAGAAAGTTATTAGAAAAAATTGAAACATGTAACATCTGTTGCTCTCTGACTTACCTTGTTTTGTAAAGCTTTTTTCAAGATTTCAACAGGCAGATGATCTTCAATAAACTACAGCGAAACTAACTATTTAGTGTAATACGTTGACCAAGTCCAATTAGAAATGAATTGTCTCTCCTGCTTCTGACGTGTTAAAGATGAAATTTAGAAGCTAAAAATACAAGTATCAGGATTTCCCAGTCATATCGGATTTTTCCGTTTCATTAACTATCAATTCTGGATTTGCCGGTGATGTTTGGCATTACATTTTTATTAAACTTTGACAAAATAGGCCACACCCATATCCAAGCAACCCGTGTTATAACAGGAGCCCTGAAGTCCACCCAAATAAAAGACCTGGAAGCTATTACTGGGCTACAGCCAATGGAATACCGCCGAAACTGCAGAATCCTACAGGAAGCGGGAAAATTCTAATGAATCATGGACCACCCGATGAATAACAGACTAAATGGGTTGGGACGTGGCAGGCTAAAAAAGAAGTTTCTTACAGTCCAGGCAAAAGAAAAGATTAAAAACTTTGCTGCACTCTTAAATAAAAAAATAAAAATAATACCAGCATGCTCCATCCGCTGCCTCTGGATAGGAAGACCCTTCCCTGATATTATTTGCAATATCCCCAACATCGAAGACAAAAAAGACACAAACAGAGCAACAGAAAAAATACAGTCACATATTACATCAACAACAAATTTCCATCAACAGCCTAAACGCACGCCTATACGGATGGCTCAGCCAAAGATGCCACTGGAAACGGGGGAGGAGGCATCACTATAAAACTAAGAAGCAAAGTCAACTCAGCAGCATTTGCCACTGGGAGACGCTGCAGCAACTTCAGTTCCGAAGCCAGTGCCCTGAGACAAGCAGCTGAAACCCTTATAGACCATTAGGAGCAGGCAGAAAAGGAAGTGGTCATTCTCAAGAACCAGCACAAAAATGAACTCGGTGCTCTGGCAGACTCGCTCGAACGCCTGTCCTAGTGCTTGAAAAAAAAGCACAGTCCAGTGGATACCAGCCCACTGCAACATTCCAGGCAACGAGAAGGCAGACACGTCAGAGAGGGAGGAATGCTACAGCAGCGTGATAGAGAAATCACATACAATGAGATAAAAGCCTTCATCAGGGCAGGGGACAGTGAAAAATGGAAAAAAAGACCACCCTGGCCACATAGAAAACTATTTCTACCATCAACTCTCCAGGCGAGACCAGGTGATACTTTTCTGGCTAACCACAGGTCACAATAGACTTGGATGCAATCTGTTCAACAAGTTCAAGATTGTCTGAAGATGAACGAGGAAGAAAAAGAAAAAACATATTATTAGGTCGTCAGTTTTTCTCGCTATGTATCGTCCTCTTTCCATTTGTACATACATTGTATATCAAACATCATTATTTCGATCTACTCACATTTACTAGTAGACAATTGACAAGGTGTCAGTATAGTAGAATTATTATATCCTATATATATATATATATTATTTATACTATTAACATAATGTTAATACTGCAATTCAAATCTACACTGACACTGTTGTGTACTGTTTACACTAGATTTTTCATGTATTATGACTGACTTACTTTCTGTGTCCCCAAACCTCACAAACTTCGCCAACAAACCAGCCAATGCCAGTGTTCTTTCAATTGCCACGATCAGGTCTTTCACTGCACATAGAACACATCATCAGGTCTTTCACTGCACATAGAACACATCATCAGGTCTTTCACTGCACATAGAACACATCATCAGGTCTTTCACTGCACATAGAACACATCATCAGGTCTTTCACTGCACATAGAACACATCATCAGGTCTTTCACTGCACATAGAACACATCATCAGGTCTTTCACTGCACATAGAACACATCATCAGGTCTTTCACTGGACATAGAACACATCATCAGGTCTTTCACTGCACATAGAACACACCATCAGGTCTTTCACTGGACATAGAACACATCATCAGGTGGTCCGTGTACTGGATGGCTCCATATTCGCAATATTCATTGTCTGCAAATCCCTACTTTCTCAGGTTAGACCCACATCTGGATACACCTGTTCCTGTAACATGTTCAGAGATCTCCACTCAGTATATGAACGTAGAGTTATTAATCAAACATAACAGTTTTCTGTCCCAAACGGACATATTAATTGTGATTTGTTTCAGACTAGCTCAAGCGTGTCAAGTGCGTAGTTATTCATTATAAAATAGTTTACTACAAGGACAGCATTTGTTTGTCTTGGAATGATTAGGACTTCAGCAATCCCCAGTATTGTTGCTAGTGCCAGCAGAGGTGAAATAATAATCCAGTGATTCTCTCTTTTTAAAAAAGGAAAATGTAAACTTTGAAATATTACTAGAGGAATAATACAAACAAACAGTAGACTCTTTGTTTGTGGTGTATATCATTTTGTCTTTGGCAAAACATTTGAAAAATATTTCTTTTTAGAACTATACTTTCCAAATAAAATTAATAGGATTAAACAGAGAAATAATATCCGGAATGGTAGCGCCTAAGGCGGATGGATTCAAAATTGCGAAAACATTCCATCAGCTCCTGCAGCTGAGCTGGTGCCAAATTGGCATGCTTTCTATTCCTTTTGGGTTGCAACAGTGAGACCGAGAGTGGGGATCCTGCAGTCTGGGCATCCCGGGGTCTCCGTATTTAGCGCCCTGCCTTGCGCCCTGGACACGCTACTCCAGCCTCGTTCTTGAGTGAGGACACAGCACTAAAGCTGGCAGTTTACGGGTTATAAGTCCCGCCCGATGGGCGCCGGGAAGGGGCGCCACGAGTCAGCTTCGACGGTGGGAGAGATCATCGCATTCCATTGGTCGACTACCGCCCGCCTCACCCGGGCAGCCGCCGCTCAGTAGGGTGTCGACTAGCCAACATCTGCCTGCTCCAGTGGGTGCCTGGAGCTTAGTGCCTGCATGACAAGCGAATGTTAATTTTTCACCTTAGAAAATTAAAAATTAAAAAGAAGAATCCAGTTCTTAGATTTGCTAACTGGAACGTGGGTACTTTGTGTACAGGCATCTCCGATGATCTTAGAGAGAATGGAGATGCCAGAAATACATCCATTTTTTATAGGGAACTATCTCGATTGAATGTGGATATAGCTGCCCTACGGGACACCAGACTTGCCTCTAGTGGCTCACTTAGAGAGGAAAACTAGACTTTTTTTTCTGGAAGGCTCGAGAACCTGAGTAATCACGACAGCATAGTGTTGGTTTTTCTATATAAAACACAATTTCGGCCTCAGTCGATCCTTCTTCGGATGCCTTTGCTCGAGAACAGGGTGTACCCAAAATCCCATCCTGGCTTTAAAGTAGGTTAGATCAACAACGGATATGATTTTCTCGCTTCGCCAAATCCAGGAGAAGCGCAGAGAACAAAACCAGCCGCTATTTATGATGCTTCTAGACCTCGCTAAGGTGTTTGACGTGGTTTGTAGAAATGCTCTATTTGAACTCCCCGAGAAGATCTGCTGCCACCCTTCCATAGTCCTGCCATATGCTTATGACACATCTGTCGAAGGGGATTATTCTGCACACCAGGTCAGATGGGCGGCTGTTTAACCTGTTCCGACTGCGGGCGAGGACGGTTCTCATTAGGGAGATGCTATTTGCAGATGATGCAGTTGTGGTAAGAAATAGTGAGGAGGCCTTACAGAGACTTAGAGACAGATTCGAAGAGACAAAGGTCTGCGCACAGGGCCTTACCACTACGTCATCCATAAAGATCAACAGTTTCACTTATCTGAGGTCTGCCGTCAGTAACATTCTCTCGCTCGAGAAGGAGATAGAAGGTAGGCGTGGCAGGGCATGTACCGTCATGGCCCGCCTGACGAAGAGAGTCTGGGAGAACACTGCACTGTCTCATTACAACAAGGTCTGGGTCTATCAAACCTACGTCCTTGGCACTCTCATGTATGGAAGCGAGACTTGGACCACTTACACTTAACAGGAACGGCGGCTGACCACCTTTCACATGAGGTGTCTGCGGTATATTGGGGATTAGAAAACAAGAGAGAGTGTCACATAAAACGGTTTTACAGAGAGCAAATACTCACAGCATGTACTCGTTGAGCCAGCGACGTCTACGTTGGTTGGGACATGTTTATCGCACGGAAGACGAGATGCTGCCAACGGATCTCCATCATGTACAGATAGACATTGGAGTTAGAACAATCGCCCGTCCCAAACTGCGATTCAATGACGTATGAAAGAGGGACATGACGTCATGCGACATCCCATCCGAGGGCTGGGAAGAAATTGCTCAGGATCGAGCTATCTGGAGACAGTCAGTTGGAGGGGGCACAGTGGCTGCTGACGCTAGTAGAGGTCTTCTGGCTGCAGAGAAAAGAGAAAGACTGAAGAGATCAAGGAACAGCAAGCCAGCCTCTTCAGTATGATTGTAGGATCTGTGGCAGGGACTGTCACTCCCAGACAAGCCAGCCTCTTCAGTATGATTGTACGATCTGTGGCAGGGACTGTCACTCCCAGACAAGCCAGCCTCTTCAGTATGATTGTACGATCTGTGGCAGGGACTGTCACTCCCAGACAAGCCAGCCTCTTCAGTATGATTGTACGATCTGTGGCAGGGACTGTCACTCCCAGAAAAGCCAGCCTCTTCAGTATGATTGTACGATCTGTGGCAGGGACTGTCACTCCCAGACAAGCAAGCCTCTTCAGTATGATTGTACGATCTGTGGCAGGGACTGTCACTCCCAGACAAGCCAGCCTCTTCAGTATGATTGTACGATCTGTGGCAGGGACTGTCACTCCCAGACAAGCCAGCCTCTTCAGTATGGTTGTACGATCTGTGGCAGGGACTGTCACTCCCAGACAAGCCAGCCTCTTCAGTATGATTGTACGATCTGTGGCAGAGACTGTCACTCCCAGATAAGCCAGCCTCTTCAGTATGGTTGTACGATCTGTGGCAGGGACTGTCACTCCCAGACAAGCCAGCCTCTTCAGTATGGTTGTACGATCTGTGGCAGGGACTGTCACTCCCAGACAAGCCAGCCTCTTCAGTATGGTTGTACGATCTGTGGCAGGGACTGTCACTCCCAGACAAGCCAGCCTCTTCAGTATGATTGTACGATCTGTGGCAGGGACTGTCACTCCCAGACAAGCCAGCCTCTTCAGTATGATTGTACGATCTGTGGCAGGGACTGTCACTCCCAGACAAGCCAGCCTCTTCAGTATGATTGTACGATCTGTGGCAGGGACTGTCACTCCCAGACAAGCCAGCCTCTTCAGTATGGTTGTACGATCTGTGGCAGGGACTGTCACTCCCAGACAAGCCAGCCTCTTCAGTATGATTGTACGATCTGTGGCAGGGACTGTCACTCCTAGACAAGCCAGCCTCTTCAGTATGATTGTACGATCTGTGGCAGGGACTGTCACTCGCGGATCGGCCTTTACAGCCGAAGCAGACAGTGTCGAAGTACAGGAGACAGAGCTGGACAAAACTTACAGGGCAACACGCACATGGTATATAGAGACTGAGACGCCTATAATGATGATGATGATGATGATGAATTAGTAATACATACACCGACTTGAAAATATGATATATATGTTTAAAACATACATCTGGAAAATGACTCTTCTACATAAAGCTTGTGTCCTTTCATTTTTTGGTAGCCATTGTTGTTGGTCGAACAATCAAAAACGTGACCATTCCCAACGATGCATAAGTGTTCAACAAATGTAGGTCAAGTCTTCCCATGAGCCATCAGAGCCAGTTCTGTCCACGTCTTGTCTGCTGTCCTGATATTGGCATCCACCACACTCTTCCGTGAGTTTCTCGGTCGTCCACTTTTCTTCATTCTCTGTGGATTATTCTAGAAAAGGGACTGCCTGGTTGTGTAACTAGTTTATGTAATGTGAGGCCAACCAAATGATGCAGCGACTCGATGGAAAGCGGGACTGGAGATGAATATTTCGAAAAACAACAAAGTACTTCTCAATGGCTTCACCAATTGTGATCCAGTCTTCCTTGGCGGGGTGCCATTAGAGGATGTCAACAAGTACATATGTCTTGAGCGCCTCCTCAATATAGAGAACAGCTTAGAACGTGAACTGAGAAGACGTCACCGCGCCAGCTGGGCTTCCTTATCGTCTGTTAACATGGCCTTGAGCGCCTCCTCAATATAGAGAACAGCCTAGAACGTGAACTGACAAGACGTCACCGCGCCAGCTGGGCTTCATTATCGTCTGTTAACATGGCCTTGAGCGCCTCCTCAATATAGAGAACAGCCTAGAACGTGAACTGAGAAGACGTCACCGCGCCAGCTGGGCTTCCTTATCGTCTGTTAACATGGCCTTGAGCGCCTCCTCAATATAGAGAACAGCCTAGAACGTGAACTGAGAAGACGTCACCGCGCCAGCTGGGCTTCCTTATCGTCTGTTAACATGGCCTTGAGCGCCTCCTCAATATAGAGAACAGCCTAGAACGTGAACTGACAAGACGTCACCGCGCCAGCTGGGCTTCCTTATCGTCTGTTAACATGGCCTTGAACGGCTGCCAAGACAAGAACCGTTTATTCCTTTCTCTTCAATTCAAATATGATCCCTGCAATGTGCTGCAGTTTGGAAACATGGACACTAACAAAATCACTGGATGACACATTGAGACCCAGGTCTCTCTTGAGAGTCTCAATGTCGGAATCACGTTCCGGACCAACGTGTACAAGATCTCCACAATTCTTGTTCTGACATACAACGATTGTCCTTGATGAATGATACGATAATCTATGCAGATAAGATCAAATACAAGGTCAAATTTTCAAACGAAGCGATGGTTGATGGAGCACGGCGACAGCGATATTGTACACACAAGATAAAAAAGAGACTTCGGGAAAGAACACCAACGCGTTGGTCAGACTCCCTCGCTGTACCTAACAACATCCAATACGCCTCTAGATGAGTGTTTCACACGCACTGGACTTCTGAAGCCCAAGACCGGGTCCGCTGGGGATGAAGCTCACAACCGGCAGCAAAGCTGAGGGGCGGTCATCAAGATTCTTCACGGGTAACCATTAACAAAAGGATGTACCACTTCAAGCCTTGTAATCATTCTGAGAACTGTAGGCATGAGTCACTCTGAGAACTGAAGGCATGAGTCACTCTGAGAACTGTATTCATATGTCATTCAGATAACTGTATGCATGACTCACTCTGAGAAATGTATGCATGCGTCATTCTGAGAACTGCATGAATGTGTAACTTTGAGAAATGTATGGATGTGTCACTCTGAGTACTTTATGGATGCCTCACATTGAGAACTGTATAGATGTGTCACTTTGAGAACAGTATGTGCGCGTCCCTCTGATTACTGTATGTATGTGTGACTCTGAGAACTATATGCATGCGTCACTCTGATTGGTTTATGCATGAGTCGCTCTGAGAGCGGTGTGCATGCGTCACTCTGAGAAGTGTATGCATACGTCACTCTGAGAAGTGTATGCATGAGTCACTCTGAGAGCTGTGTGCATGCGTCACTCTGAGAAGTGCATGCATGAGTCACTCTGAGAACGGTGTGCATGCGTCACTCTGAGAACGGTGTGCATGCGTCACTCTGAGAAGTGTATTCATGAGTCACTCTAAGAAGTGTATGCATGAGTCCCTCTGAGACGTGTATGCATGAGTCACTCTGAGAACGGTGTGCATGCATCACTCTGAGAACGGTGTGCATGCGTCACTCTGAGAAGTGTATTCATGAGTCACTCTGAGAAGTTTATGCATGAGTCACTCTGATAACGGTGTGCATGCGTCACTCTGAGAAAGTTATAGATGTTCAGATCTTTTAAATGTTCCATTACATACACGACTGTCAATGATGAAGTGTTGGGGACTTTTTTGCACTCGGCCAACGATAGTATATCATGATTTGTTTGTCGTTTTTTGTACGTTTTATGTCCCTGACGATAACCTTGTGTCGTTTTTGTATTTACCCTGGTGCAGTCAGTGAACCATTACCTACTTGTTTGTTTATCCTGGTGTGGTCAGTGAATCATTTCCTACTTGTGTGTTTATCCTGGTGTGGTCAGTGAATCATTTCCTACTTGTGTGTTTATCCTGGTGTGGTCAGTGAACCATTACCTACTTGTGTGTTTATCCTGGTGCGGTCAGTGAATCATTTCCTACTTGTGTGTTTATCCTGGTGTGGTCAGTGAACCATTACCTACTTGTGTGTTTATCCTGGTGCGGTCAGTGAATCATTTCCTACTTGTCTGTTTATCCTGGTGTGGTCAGTGAACCATTACCTACTTGTGTGTTTATCCTGGTGCGGTCAGTGAATCATTTTCTACTTGTGTGTTTATCCTGGTACGGTCAGTGAATCATTTCCTACTTGTGTGTTTTTCGACAGCAGCAGGTGACAAATGTAAGATAAAGGAAGCCATTTATGATACTTAACAGCTGATCAGAAATAAAGTGTAAAGAGTCCAGTATACTCAGTAGCAGCTTGTAAGATGGGGTTGACATTTCCCTACCTCCTTGTTTTTTGTTTTCTCTAACCGTAAACTCAGATATTAATTTATAGCTGCAGTGACGGAAGTTGAGCGTAGAAGGTGTTGAATTTCGTTCCTTTGCCGTGTCACGCGAATGCTCTACCACTGCGCTAATCTGGACTGCAGCTGCTATTTATTTTTTTTTTTCGAAAATAAATCCTAATCATGTTATTGTTCCTGGATGACCTTGGTCGTTCTGGAAAAACATGTCTAGGCAGCTACCTTGATGTGCTTTATTATAAACAGAGGAGAAATCGTTCTTGCATGTGGTACAGCTAGGATTTCTGCAACCTCTGTGAAAGACGGGCACACTGTTCACAGTGGACTCTAGTTGCAAGTTAGATAGGCACACTGTTCACAGTGGACTCAAGTTATAAGTTAGACAGTCACATTGTTCACAGTGGACTCAAGTTACAAGTTCCAGTTTGAGAACCTTCCAATTCTAATATGAAACAAAACGTTTGCCGGAGCTGAGAAAAAATTGGAAGCAATTCAGCGTTATTGTTGAACTGATCATGGGCTGAGATTATGGGCTGAGATCATGGGCGGAGATCATGGGCTGAGATCATGGGCGGAGATCTTGGGCTGAGATCATGGTCTGAGATCATGGGCCTTGGAGATTGACCCATCGAAAACGTAAATTCGTATAACTACTTGGGCAAGAGATCACGGACTCCCATTGAATAAATCAGGAGATCTCACTAAGGATAACAGCGGCCTGGTTCAGGTTGAACTGTATTAAACCCATACTGCAAAAGATTCAAGACGACAACGCTAGGGCTCGCACATTCAACAGTTTGGTTATTCCAGCCATTGTATTAGGCTGCTAGGTGTGGATCTTACGGAAAGCTGATGCAGATAGACTCTGCATTGTCCAACTAGTGATGGAGAGAAGAACATTGAAGATCTCCATTCGAAACCAAATCCAGAGATCAGACGTCGAACTTCCTTCTCTGACATTAAAGATGCTGCAGTGATTTGTGAAAATACAGAAGGGTAGGCCATGTGGTTCGCATACAACAGGTGGACACGTAGAGTGACATCGTGGTGACTTTACAAATATAGCCGCCCGCCTGAGCTACCAAGGCTGAGGTGGAGAGATGGCGTAATGGAAGCCCTGGGTCCAAAATGGTACACCAAGGCAAAAGAGCTAAATGAGTTTACTCAACATTTGGCTACCTGGTATCAGACACACGCGGCTGATTGAATACTGGGATTTATAGATTACAGAAACAATCACTACAAAAACTCATTGTTTTATGAAGTGTTTTTAGAGGTTACCCTATGCTCCCACTGGAACATAATACATTATCAATAATAATAACATACAAACATGCCATTAAATCTTCACATTTTATTTGTTTTATTCTGAGATAGTCTTTAACTGACCTTTCATTCAAAATACATATCTTAATATAAGGACCTAACTTCACTCACTTTTCCCTTTCTGTTTTGTAGGAAAATAGAGGAGACTAGCAACAGGCAATCTCCATCATTTCACTATCCATGTTATTTACTTCTTCTTCTTCTTTTACTGATACAAAGAAAATATTGTTTAAACATCTTTCATTCTGACATCACATATGAGTAATTAGTCCAAAACCCAGAATACACCATGTCTTTCAGAAGTTTTTTGGTCTACGAGAATAATGAGGTAACAATGAGATGGGGAGTCTTCTACCATTAATAATTTATTTGCATGCCATCTTTCTGAGCTTCAGCAGCGTCTTGTTCCAATATTCCTCCTTCACCTGTTGTGGCTTCTTCTTCTACCGTTCTTCCTTCACCTCCTGTGGCTACTTCTTCTAATGATCTTCCCTCACCTGCTGTAGCTTCTTCTTCTAATGATCTTCCCTCACCTGCTGTGGCTTCTTCTTCTAATGATCTTCCTTCACCTGCTGTGGCTTCTTCTTCTAATGATCTTCCCTCACCTGCTGTGGCTTCTTCTTCTAATGATCTTCCTTCACCTCCTGTGGCTTCTTCTTCTAATGATCTTCCTTCACCTGCTGTGGCTTCTTCTTCTAATGATCTTCCTTCACCTCCTGTGGCTTCTTCTTCTAATGATCTTCCCTCAAGATATGCTCCAAAAGGAGCATGGGATCACTACATCAGCTAACATTGAAGTGTCCCATCATTGATGTTTTCTTCCAGCAGTGATTGCTGTAGCAATATGTTTGACGTGGTCGGGTTAATAGCAACATGGGCAACCCTCATGAACTCATTAACAAAAATTACAGACAACAACATTAACACTGTAACAACAAACCATAATAATATAAAGAATGGCACATGATAACAATAGGAAAGACTGAACAGTTTAACATTCTAGCACAGAAGATGGTCAACAGTAGAATTATTAAGCAGCACAATGGGCAGGTCTCCAAGTGGATCACTGGGCCCTTTACTGAGAAAGAAAGACAATGGCACTGTACCTCCGTGAAAACTGTAAAAAAAGATGAAAGAGAGGTGTGCATGAGGTTAGCAAAATCATTGCATAAAACAAACTGTTGCTGCAAGAGCCCACACAAGATTTGAAGCAGGCTTCCCAAATAAAGCGAACTGTCGTGGTGATTCTTTAATGTGGCTGGAGAGAAACAGTTCAAATTTTAAAATGAGGATGATTCAAAACACTTGACATTAGTACATGATGTTGAAATCTCGTTGTCTGACACATGATGATAGCAGCGACCAGCTCACATATGATGATAGTAGTAGCAAGCTGTGTGGCACATGATGATAGTAGTGACCAGCTCCCTGACACATGATGATAGTAGTGACCAGCTGTACAACTCTTCATGTACACCCAACAAAAATCCATCCTGTACATCTTGTGTACAACTTATCCCATGTTAAATATAAGTACACCATTACTAGAAGGCCCATGCCCAAAACCCAAAATTCAGATCTTTCTCCCCCTCCCAATTCCCGCTGTGGACAAACCCAGGATAAAGGTCCCCCTTCCCCACCCGCCACACGGGAGCCCCACTAGACCCAGGACAAGTGGCTGTAGTATATGTCACCTGCTCATCCGCCCACCCCTCATCTCCGCTGAACCAACACCCAACGCTGACCTGTTTACTACATCCGTGAGGGTGGGACACTATAATGGCCAGCTCCTCTAGAGGACCAGGTTCAGATCCTGTCTCCAGTTTGTTATATCTGGGAGGGAGGTAGAGTCTGGGGTCATATCTTGCCTCCACTTCCTTCACCAAGTTATCTCGGTGAGCCACCATCTTGTGGAGCCTACGTGCCAGATCCAGGTCATGGGTCACATGTACCATCAGACAACAGTCACCATCAATACCACCCCCCACCCCTGACATCCCACTGAGAGCGACGACACCCTCACAGGCACCAGGTGTACCACCTCTATCAAAGAAGAGATGACACGTCGTGTCTGCCCCCTCCAGGTCGTCCCAGACAACATGGCGCGCTGTATGTATAACAATGCGAGCAAACTGTGTTTTTGGTGTAGGAGAGTCCAGACATTCCTTACACCCACAGGTCGGGTTCTTGTATTTGTCTGGGAATATCTCAACCCTCACCACCCACCCAGTCCCTACCCTCATCATGTCCCTCCCCCTGTTCTTGTAGCAAGGGTAAGGCTTGCCACTTCCAGGAACAGTTTCAGGTCTCCCCTCACTGACATACTTGACTGACACACGGACAGTTAGATCTGACAGCGCTCGGGTCAACTCCACCAGAAGGTTGTCCTGCCAGCCAGAGGGAAGACGGTCCACACCAAACAGGTCTACAGGAACAAAGTTCAGGTGGCCTGGATTCTTCTCACAACCGGCTTGATGTCTGTGAAGATCTGCCTCTCCTCCATAACTGATCTCGGCTTCCCAAGGCCCTAGTAGATAGAGACATATACAACCAAGAAAATACTATCTCTATAATGATTATAATAATCACTCAAATAATCCTATCAAAGTGTTTCCCTCTTTATCATAACACTCAATATTTCCAGATCTTTTTATGTCTCGTCCATCACAATTCTATCCATCATTTGCTCACTCCTTACACTACCACCTCACTCAACCCGTCATCCACATCTTTCAATCGTCTATCCACTTCCCTGTTAAGATTTCTCTGTTCACGGCCAGGAATGGATTATTCATCAATAACGTTACAGACATTTTGTCTCTACACAAATCATTTCATTCAAAACGAACTTCCTCACAATCACAACGAGCCGCGTTCCACTAACGGCTAAGTCTGCAAATGATGTTCCAGACGACAGGTTTCTTAAAAGTTAGGACATACCGGAACGCACCACTAACGTTTACACAATTCAACGATTCTAAATAAGATAACAACAATGCTAAAATATACGCAGACTTAGAACAATATATGCAGCATCTCTTGAACAAAAACAACCCTTTAGTATAAGTTTTAAACACAAATTTTCCATTATTATCTGTAATGGTTAAAGTCGGAACGATAAAAGTTTGAATTTAATAAATTTAAAAAGAAGTTCAAGGTCAGCGGAAAAATTGTAACTGTCGCAGATCACATGACAAGCGCGAGGTAACGGAAGGTAGTTGCCATATTGTAATTTTTGAGACAAAATTAAAATTGTCTTTATAATATTATTCTTAGTTTCAACTTAACTTCATTATACTGGTTTAAAAAGATATATAGAGCCTGAATACTACCAGTTCATTTCACTCCACAGACATCGAAAATGGTGTAAGCATCCAATCTGTTTTTGAATGCATTAACTGACTTTGCTTCCACTACATTCTGCGGCAAAACATTCCATGATGTCCCCCCTCTTAGACTAAAAAAAATATTTCCTAATATCTAGTCTAGACCTGTCTTTAAACAATTTGAAGTTGTGCTCTCTTGTCCCTGTAGCCGGTTGTACTTTGAAAAACTTTGTAAAGTCTAATTTATCCTTTCCGTTTATTATTTTATACATTTGCATTGTTACCTCGTATTCTTCTTTGTTCTAGACACAGTTTTTTTTTAACTCTTTCCTCATTTTCCATTCTGAAATCCGGCGATCACTTGTGTAGCTCTTCTTTGTACCCTTTCCAGCATGTTCCTATCAACTCTAGTATATGGACTCTGAACACATCACTCTAATTTTGGTCTCACTGATGATTTATAAAACTTGACTATTACTTCCTTGCTCTTATGTGAAATGTTTCTTTCTATCATGCCTTTTTCACTGCCACCTGGACTTGCTCCCGCACCTTTCCTGTATGATCTATTATAACTCCTTGGTCTCTTACCTTTTTTATTGTCCTAATGTTGTTCTCTCTCATTCTGTAATTACATTCATTATTGGATCTTCCCATGTGGAGGATTGTACATTTTCTAATTTAAACTCCATGTGCCAGCTCTCAGACTAATTTTGAATCGTATCTAAATCAGATTTCAATAGATCCAGCTCTTCTAGAGAAGAGACACTACCGCATAATTGTGTCATCTGCGAAATTATTAGGTATTAATATAACTTATTGGCTAACGGAAATAAATAGCAAAATTAGTATGGCCACTAAGACGAGACGAACTGCTGCGAGGAAAGGCAAAGTCAGATTATGTGATTTGTGTGGCGAAAATGTTAGTATTAATACAACGTTGGAAGATGAAGGAACCGTTTTATGTAGGATATGTAGAGTTGAAGAGAGGCAGGCACAAATGGAGTGCAATATAAGGGAAAATGAGAAGAGATTGGAGGAGATAGAAAAGAGGCAGATGGAAATAGAAGGGAAACAAGTGAAAATGGAGGAAATTTTAAAGAAGCTGCAGTAAAGGTGTAGTCAAGGAAGTAAGGGATATTCGAGTGAGGAAACAGCTGACAGGGCAGAGAGCTTTGGAGAGAAGTATGCACATATAGGTGAGGGGTCAGTATTGGTAGTAGGAGATTCAATGGTGAGAGAGGTTGGCAGACATTTGTCTAAACAACACAACATGTTTGAAAGAATGGAAATTGGGGGAGCAAAAATAGAGGATATAGAGGGGAGAATAAAGAGGTTAGATGACAAAGGAAACAGTCATGTGGTAGTATTGGCAGGTACAAATAATGTAAAGAGAGATGGTACAGAAATAATTATGGATAAATATAAAAGTCTTTTGAGAACACTTAAGGAAAAAAAGTTTAGAAAGGTCACAATGATGGGCATTTTAGACAGAGCAGATGGGTCAGACTATCTAGATAGCAAAATAATAGGTATCAACCTTAGGTTACAGGTGATGTGTGCGGACATGGGAATGGAATTTATTGATGTTAAAGTAGACAAAAGTAAAATGTTAGTTAGGGGAGGTTTACATCTAAATGAGATAGGACAGCATTTTGTAGCAAAGTATATGTTCTATCATTGTGTTAAAAATTTAAACTAGTAAGGCCTATGAAGTATGAGACTAAAGATAGGCCTACAATAGGGTGCCATAGAGGATGTAGTCAAAGGGGTAAGTTGAAAATCAGATCCAGCAAATTATAGACAGGTGAGTTTAACGAGCATAGTCTGTAAATTGTTAGAGTCAATAATCAAAGAAAACATTGTAATGCATTTAGACAAATTTAATCTAATTAGAAATAGTCAGCATGGGTTTACTAGAGGGAGATCATGCTTAACAAATCTATTAGAATTCATGGAGGAGGTTACTAAAATCATAGATAAAGGGAAGCCAGTGGATGTTATTTATCTAGACTTTGCAAAGGCCTTTGATAGAGTACCTCATCAAAGATTATTTCGAAAGTTAAATTCACATGGAATAGGTGGGGAAGTTGCCAAATTGATTGAAAATTGGTTAACGGGAAGAAGGCAGAGGGTGGGCATAAACAAGGAGTACTCTGAGTGGAGTGAAGTGAAAAGTGGTGTGCCACAGGGCTCGGTTTTGGGACCAATTTTTGTTCTTGATATATATAAATGATTTGGACATTGATATTTTTTTTTTTTTTTTTTTTTTTTTTTTGCGTTCGCCTTATTTCTCTAATCCCCAAGGCGGTGTGCGTTGCACTGTAGTTTTTATTTTGCGCCTGTCGGCCCAATGCATCCGACTTCAGCATGCATTTTATGTAAGGGTCTGCTTCCTCCTGCATTTTCTAAGGGTTTGCTTCCCCGGGGTAACGGCAGGTGCTGTGATGGGGATCGAACCCAGCACCTTCGGATTGTGAGCCGTGCCACTTATCCACTAGGCCACGCCGTCCCCTCGGACATTGATATGAGATACATGATTGCAAAATTTGCTGATGACACAAAACTATGCAGTAGTGTCTCATCTAAAGCGGAAGTGGATATATTGATGTCAGATTTAGATAAAATTCGAGAATGGTCTGTAAGTTGGCAAATGGAGTTTAATGTAGATAAATGTACAGTCATCCACATGGGTAGATCCAATATGGAACATAATTACAGAATTGGAGAAAACAATATTAGAAAGATAGATAAGGAAAGGGACCTAGGGGTTATAATAGATCATACAGGAAAGGTGAGTGAGCAAGTTAAGGTAGCAGTGAAAAAGGCAAATGCAATGTTAGGTATGATAAAAAGAAATATTAAACATAGGAGAAAGGAAGTGATAGTCAAACTGTATAAAGCTTTAGTTAGACCTAGATTGGAGTACTGTGTACAGGTGTGGAGTCCTTATCATAGAGGGGACATAAACATGCTAGAAAGAATACAATAAAGAGCAACAAAGATGATATTGGGATTCCAGAATTACAGATATGAGGAACGACTCAGAAAAACAGGCCTACATTGTCTCGAAGAGAGAAGAATTCGTGGTGACTTAATACAGGTTTATAAGATGATCAGAGGAATCGATAAATTAGACTATAACAAGTTTTTTTTTTAATTAAGCCACCTACAATAACACGAAGGCATAGCTACAAGCTGACTAAAGAGAGGTCCAGGTTAGATATTAGGAAATATTTTTTAGTCAGAGAGTGGTGTCTGCTTGGAATGCATTGCCATGGGAGGTAGTGGAGGCAGGGACAGTTAATGCATTTAAGAATAAATTGGATGCGCATAGCTTTTAGAGCAAGGTGATGTAAATGTAACTGGTTGTATACAGACTCTGCAGAGTCTTCTAAACCAGTATAGAGACGTTAAGTTAAGTTAAATATATCCAATTTTTAGTAAAATCATTTCCTCGGTAATGCAGAATGAAAGTAATCCTTCTTTGTACATTTCCGGTGGAAAATATCTAGTGGCTCTGTGATCCTGGAGCAGTCTTCTTTTGTATTAACTCTGCCAAGTTCTGATTGATTATCAGCATGCCTGTTCTCACTCATTAATGTATCTTTACTATCTTTAAGTAGGTCAACAGTGATTTCGTTCCCTGATGTCGAACATTAGAACAAAAGCTCTTACTATCAGTCTTCATCTATTTAGCAAGTTTTGTTTTCAAAGTCAATTTTTGCTGCTCTTTTAACGTTATAAGTTTTTGTATGTCCAAATATTTTAAATATGATTCATTGGATTTTCCAGCCTCTATATATAATTTTCCATTGTTTATTCTTAGCTCTTCTACAAATCACCACGGATCGAGATATTCGTTTATTTTTTCGGTGTGGGCTCAACTTCCTGCATGGAACAAATTCCTCTTTCAAGTGCTCCAGAATAGATTTCATCTTATCACATTCCTCTTTCAAGTGCTCCAGAATAGATTTCATCTTATCACATTCCTCTTTCTGGTGCTCCAGAATAGATTTCATCTTATCACATTCCTCTTTCAAGTGCTCCAGAATAGATTTCATCTTATCACATTCCTCTTTCAAGTGCTCCAGAATAGATTTCATCTTATCACATTCCTCTTTCAAGTGCTCCAGAATAGATTTCATCTTATAACATTCCTCTTTCTGGTGCTCCAGAATAGATTTCATCTTATCACATTCCTCTTTCAAGTGCTCCAGAATAGATTTCATCTTATCACATTCCTCTTTCAAGTGCTCCAGAATAGATTTCATCTTTTCACATTCCTCTTTCAAGTGCTCCAGAATAGATTTCATCTTATCACATTCCTCTTTCAAGTGCTCCAGAATAGATTTCATCTTATCACATTCCTCTTTCAAGTGCTCCAGAATAGATTTCATATTATCAGATTCCTCTTCACCATTTCCGCCAGTGAAAATATCTTCAAACTTTATTATGCAAACCCAAACAAATAATGTTGTTATCCATCCATTTTAGTTTAGGTGACCTGAAAGCTGCACGTTTGCTGCCAGTAAACGTATTTACACCTCAATATTCTGAAATATTTCGTACTGCCGACTTCATGCAGGGGTTTTTCCGATACTGGACACGGTCAGCATTGTGTTGCATCGCAAGTACTTTCTGCTTTCTTCCGATCTAAAACATTGAATTAGGCTGTCGTGTTTGTTGTTAGATTTTTAAATAAAATAAATACAATATGAATAATGCGGTCAGAGTTTGTTGTTAGGTTACAATGAAAACTTTAAATATACAGTATGGGCAAATTTATAGTGCGACCCCGCAGCTGTAAATATTTTAATAATTCTGTAGCTTCTTCGTCGAACGATGGATCCAACATAACGGTATGTAGTGAACCAAGAAGAAAGAAACATAACGGTATGTAGTGAACCAAGAAGAAAGAAACATAACGGTATGTAGTGAACCAAGAAGAAAGAAACATAACGGCATGTAGTGAACCAAGAAGAAAGAAACATAACGGTATGTAGTGAACCAAGAAGAAAGAAACATAACGGTATGTAGTGAACCAAGAAGAAAGAAACATAACGGCATGTAGTGAACCAAGAAGAAAGAAACATAACGGCATGTAGTGAACCAAGAAGAAAGAAACATAACGGTATGTAGTGAACCAA
The DNA here is from genome assembly GCA_036924085.1 of Ariolimax columbianus. Classification (NCBI taxonomy): domain Eukaryota; kingdom Metazoa; phylum Mollusca; class Gastropoda; order Stylommatophora; family Arionidae; genus Ariolimax; species Ariolimax columbianus. Next base: position 3,327,121 of record JAVGWX010000015.1, read on the forward strand.
GAAGAAAGAAACATAACGGCATGTAGTGAACCAAGAAGAAAGAAACATAACGGCATGTAGTGAACCAAGAAGAAAGAAACATAACGGCATGTAGTGAACCAAGAAGAAAGAAACATAACGGCATGTAGTGAACCAAGAAGAAAGAAACATAACTCTTGTCAAGAAAACTCGGAAAGGGAATTTCTGGTGGTAAACAATGATGACAATACAGGAGTGACCTGTTTTGTGTGCAATGTTTTTTCATCGGAGTTCAGAAGAGCAAATTGTCAAAGACATTATTATACACATCATAGTGCATTTGGTGAGGAGTACCCTACGTGGTCAAACGCAAGAGTAAGTAAAATAGACGAGCTTAAATAGCAACTCAAGCGTCAAGAGAAATATTTTTCATCCATCAACGCCGTTAACACGCTTCCAACCGATGTGTCTACGTCGCTGTCTCATAAACTTGTTAAGCATAGCGTTTTAAAGTGGAGAAGTTGTGAAAGAGTATATCTTTTCTTTAGTGACCACTCTGGTGGAGAGTATACCTGAAACATATAGAAATGCACTATTTAATGCTGCAAAAAATGTACCTCTTAGTAATGGCACGGTTGCTTGGCGAGTTGATCTCCTCTCGGCTCTAACTAAACAGAAAACATTGCTAAAACTATCTGAATGTAGTTACTAGAATCAAGTTACAAAAATAAAACCCAATAGATTGCAGGGTGCTCGCACACATCTGCTCCACCGGCAATATCTTTCCAGATAATGTGGCGTGTTGCTTCTTTCATGTTCGTAACATCTGTCTTAGAGTAGTTTATGTTCGTGTGCTTATGTTTACTTCCTTTCTTGCTATAAGATCTCTACAAATGATCTGATGTAGTAAATACTAGGTCGAATGTGTTTTCTTGCTCTGATACCTTCTTGATGTTCAATTCAAAGAATTGCCAGTTATGCACCTAACAGTTTTGACTCGACACGTGCTTCTGCCATTTCCCATTCTATTTTGTTTCTTTACACATTTTTAAATGTATTCTGCAATGTTATTTCGTGAAATATTATGTTATTCAGCTTCCTTGAGTGTCTCTGTGTTCTGTCACGTATCTTAATCTTGCTACTGAGTCTACTCCATGTAAAGAAGTTTATATGATTTATGTGAACAAATTTGTTTTCCTCGTCCCAAAAATTAACACTTCCCAATATTTGACATTAATTAATATTTGAACACATTCACACATCATTAACTTCATAACTGTTTCTTTATTGTACAGTTAAACAATTGTGTAGACCTGTCTTATTAAATCATTATAGATAACTTTCACCGAGTATATCCACGATTTAAATCATAGATGTCAAGGATTTTGTATCCTCATATAATTCAGTTGTCCTACTGAAATCCCATTTCTGAAAGCTCTATCACATCGATCCAAAAATCAATTTAATGCACAAAATAGATTATAATTTATGTGTTTAGATTGTGTAAGCATTGAGAACATAAGGAGGTCAAGTTATGTATTAAATAGTAGCGTCTGCTCTTGTTTCTGCTTCATCGATGAGAGCTTGTGCCTTGCGATACTTGTTCAATATAAGATTAGCAACAGCTTCCTGTTAAGAAACATCAGCAAAGATTTAACATGGTTTGGCCCACCAAACAAAGACCTGTCGCTCTCGAGTATGGAGATCAAGGATTCCAGCTGTCTAGTAGTTGGAGACTTAAACAGCCACTCGGAGAGATGGGGATATTCGGACACAGACAAGAGAGGTGACGAAGTGGAAGATTGGGAGATAGCCACACATCTCTATATTATCAATAGGCCGGAGGATAGCCCTAGCTTCTATTCTAGAACATGGCATACCATCTCTACTCCAGATTTGGCCTTTTCCACGGTGGACATTCACCACAAAATAGACCGCCAGGTGCTAAACAATTGGCAGGTAGCGACCACAGGCCAATTAGGCTAGAAGTTGATATGGAAGTAGGCCCACAGGAAACAAAACCGCTCCCACATTGGAACTATAAACGAGCCGACTGGGACAAATTTGCAATCCTGACAGATGGGCTATGCGAAACCATCAACACACGGAATAACAACATGAAGCCCATGGTGGAAAGCCTAAGCAAAGCAATTATGCAGGCATCCACCGAAACCATTCCAAGAGGGGCGAGAAAAACTACAAGCCCTATTGGAATGGTGAACTGCAGAAAGCGGAAGACGAAGTCTCAAATGCTAGGAACATGGCAGAGAGAGAACAATCTATGGAGGTTAATATCGCCCTCAAAGCCACCACGGCGAAATACAAGTACACTCTAAACCAAATAACAAGAGAGAGCTGAAAAACAAAACAGAAAGCCTCAATCTAGACAGGGAACAAACTATGGAAGTTATAGTCAGACGCATGAACGACGAAACTCCATCGAACAAACAAATTACCCTCAAGCAGGGCGACAACATGGAAAAAAGGCAGCAAACGCCTTTATAGAACATTATGCCAGAGCAAACCACATTGATGTTCCTACAAATAGGCACACAGACATTAATGAAGAACAAAAGGGGCACGACAACATCAATATGGCACCAGAGGAGCACATGATGGCAAAACTAACAATGAATGAAATGGAAGCGACCATGAGAACTCTTAAGAAAAAGAAATCGCCCGGAAAAGATGGCGTAACAAACGAAATGCTGATGGGGCTGGGCCAAACAGTAAAGAGGAAGTTACTATCAGTCGTGAACCAAAGCTGGAAAAGGGGAATTGTACCGCAGGCATGGAAAGACACGGTAATTATACCAGTACCAAAGAAAGAAAAAGAGCAGATCCAAATGGATACACGTCTATCAGCCTACTGAGCTGTGTCGGCAAACTGATGGAGCGTATGATAAACACCAGACTGATGTGGCATCTGTAAGAAAAACACATACTAATTAAGACAGCACAGATCCACTGAGGATCAGATCACTCTCATAGCCCAAGAAATAGAGGATGCTTACCACGAGAAAAAGCACACAGTAGCGGTTTGGGTGGACCTAGAAAAGGCATTTGACAAGGTCTGGAAAGAGGGACTTGAAGTCAAGCTACGAAGAAGTGAAGTTTGTGGGAAAATGTACAGATGGATCAGTCAATACCTCAAAAACAGAACAGCCAGAGTCCAAGTACAAGGGCAGATGAGCAAAAAGGTGACACTTGAGCAGGGAGTACCCCAAGGGGGAGTACTGTCACCCACACTCTTCCTGGTATGTATAAAAAACATCACAGAGAATATACCAAGAAGAGTCCACAGCTCCATGTTTGCAGACGATCTGGCTATGTGGACCTCTGAAAAGAATCTCACCATAGCAAGTAATTGGATGCAGCAGGCCCTAACATCGCTGGAGGAGTGGGCGAACTCATGGCTGGTCAAAATAAATGAGGAAAAAACAACATGTACGATATTCTCGCTTTCAAACAAACCCCAAAATACCAAAATAAGTCTTAACGGCAAATACCTGCAGCCAAACGACAACCAAAACTACCTGGGAGTCACATTTGATCGGCGCATGACGTGGAAAAATCAGATCGAGAGAAACCGAATGAGAGCCAGAGAAAGAATATCAATCATGAGGAAACTTGCTGGCACAAGCTGGGGAGCAGACGTAAGAATACTAAAGAAACTGTGCACTGGAAGAGTGAGACCAGTTCTCGAGTATGGCATTGCGGCATGTACAACAGCAGCAAAGGCGAACTTTAATAAAATTAGCAAACTTCAAAACCAAGCCATGAGAGTTATAACAGGAGGCATGAAGTCAACGCCAATTGTAGAACTTGAAAAGATTACAAAACTGCAATCCATGACCGACAGAAGAGACTGCAGGGCCCAGCAGCAAGCGGAAAGACTCAGAAGACTCACTGACCATCCAATGTATAAGAGACTAAATAACTTTGGAAATGGGAAACTAAAGCGGAGAAACTTTGCAGAAATATCCAAAATAAAGGTGAGCGAAGATCCTATGAACGCATTAACAACACCAAAGCCCATCCCTACTGTACGCAAATTTACCTGGAGGCAGCATATATTTCCAGAGGTGGTAGAAAATATACCAGGTATTGGAAACAAAAACAGCCAGACTGAAAAACAAAGAAGAGATACAACCCTGAGATACATAACGAAAAACTACCAAAGCATGGACTGGACCCATGCATACACCGACGGTTCTGTAACAAACACAACACAGAACGGAGGGGCAGGGGTTTTCCTGAGCCTACCAAATGGAAGAAAAGTAGCACGGTCAGTGTCAACTGGAAAATACTCAAGCAATTTCAGAGCGGAGGCAGATGCACTGAGGGCGGCAGTAGAAGAAATGGTGACAAGCAAGAGAAATTAAAGCCATATAGTCCTGCTTACAGATGCCCTGGCCGTAGTCACAGCACTAAAAAGCCAGAAAAATACTGAACTTAATGATTTAAGAGCAGTACTCTGTCAACTATGCCAGCAGTCCGCACCAAAAAGAGTAGTGGTACAGTGGGTTCCATCCCACTGTAACATCCAAGGCAACGAGGAGGCAGACAGACTGGCAAAAGAAGGTATAAGACTACCACAACCAGATACTAGTGTGACATACGAAGAGTCAAAAAGGCTTATTAGAGCTAGATACATGACCAAATGAGAAACAGAACATACTGGCTACACCAAAAACGATGCCTATTACCAGTTGAACAGAAGACAGCAGGTCGTGGTCTTCAGACTTCGCACTGGCCACAATAGACTGAGGTACCACCTATTCAACAAATTGAAGATAGGTGGCACTGACGAATGCCCGTGTGGTACCGGGAAAATGACCGCTGATAATTTGCTGCAAAACTGCCCGACATACAAGGATCAGAGAGAGCAGATATGGCCATCACCAGTGGCAACACTAGACAAGCTCTATGGCAGTGTCGACAGCCTCAGGATGATCGCTGCTTTTTTCGAAAAAATAAAGGTTGATGTCTGACTGCGTACGATGAAGAAGAAGAAAAAGATCCAAAAATCAATTCGTTCTACAGAATAGATTAGAATGTCTATATTTGATTTGTGTATGTATGGGGAACAAGAAGGTGAACTTGTGCGTTCTGTAGTAGCCAGGTTGGAAAACGGGCATTGGTGTATTAGAAAGTTTGTCACGAAATATATTTATAATGGAGTCTTACTTGTTACATATAGGGAGCTGCGTAGCGCAGTGCTCATGGCTTCCCATCTGAGTGGCCCGCAATGGCTTCTGGGTTGACCCAGCCTTAAATGGGTACCGGTTCAGTCCGGGAAGTAAAAGCATTGAGGGAGAGGAGATGACTACCCCCCTCATATAGCCGAGCCTTTGAAATGTGAGATCGCTAACAGCTCACACGCCTACGGCAGTAATGATAAAGGTTACTTTACTTTACTTTTTTTACTTTCTCTTGTCACAAATTTCTTCAATTGTAAGTGAGAGAAAGAGAAACTATAAATGATACAGTGTATATATGTGTAAAAGCATTTTGTTAAACTAAACATGTGACATTTTATATCATTTTGTGTACATAACTAATTGTCTGTTCAGCGACCAGATTTTGGTGTCAAATTCAAATAATCTCATTGCTCTGCAACTTTCAGTATATGTGTACATACAAGGATAATAAATACATAGGAAGTCTTTAAAAAACTAAAGTTACTGACGTGTAATTACATTTAAAGGAGTTTCACTATATTTATGTTTACATTTAGTCAATCAAATATTGTTTGTTTTTAAAACCCCTAAAGGTCTCGCCAATCTTTTGTTTTCAAGTGTACGAACCAAAATTATAAATATAATTATAAAATTATTATAAAAATTAGAATTATAATTAATAATACATATAATAAAAACGAAAATTAAAAAAAAACTGTTGTGTTGTGAACATATTAGCGAGACAGTGTACATCATTGGAGGAATATCTAAATGAGGAATATCGACTAAAAGATTAATTAAGAGGACACGGAATCAGCAACAACACCTCAGCTCCACATAAACATCAGACAGCAGGTACATACAGATACACACACACATCCATACACTGGCAGATGTGTCCTGATATAACCTAAAGGAACGCGGTCGTGGAAGGGACGTGAACTCGACAGTAGAATCCACAAAGGCAAACCTTCAAACAAACAAAAGTTTGGCTAGTTCAAGGTTTAGACAATTATTTTCTTTAATTGTAACCAGTATTAAGTTCATGTAGGTCAGTCTATTAAAGCGCTGATTGTTAACAGTTTAATAAAACATGGCATCACTGCATTCTGGACAAACCAGCAGGTGTATAGTGGATTTCAGCAGATGGCAAAGGAAATATATGCTGAACGTACTTTTAACTGGCTGGATATACACACTCTCTTCCTGAAATCACCACAGTAGGGATCAAGTGTTTGAAATGGGGCCTTTTTTAGTCTCCTCTTCATTCTCATAATACAGTAGGGATCAAGTGACATGGGATCTCATTTAGGCTCATCTTCATTCTCATAATACAGTAGGGATCAAGTGACATTGGATCTCATTTAGGCTCCTCTATCTCCATTCTCATAATACAGTAGGGATCAAGTGTTTGACATGGGGGATCTCATTTAGTCTCCTCTTCATTCTCATAATACAGTAGGGATCAAGTGACATGGGATCTCATTTAGGCTCCTCTATCTCCATTCTCATAATACAGTAGGGATCAAGTGTTTGCCATGGGGGATCTCATTTAGTCTCCTCTTCATTCTCATAATACAGTAGGGATCAAGGGACATGGGATCTCATTTAGGCTCCTCTATCTTCATTCTCATAATACAGTATTGGCACAGAGGATAATCATATAGTAATGTGAATGTCTGTGTGTTCATGTCAGCCCGGCTCTGTTATAATTAAACGTGTACACATCATATAGTCATGTCAGACCGGCTCTGTTATAATTAAACGTGTACACATCATATAGTCATGTCAGACCGGGTCTGTTATAATTAAACGTGTACACATCATATAGTCATGTCAGTCTGGCTGTGTTATAATTAAAAATGTACACATCATATAGACATGTCAGCCCGGCTCTGTTAAAATTAAACGTGTACACATCAAATACAACAATATGTGAACAGAAAAACAGTAGGAGAAATCACTGCAGCAGCATGGCCGTCATTTGTGGAAGAAAAATTTGAGATATCTGTCACTTGTCACAATATGACCACCATATGTCCAAGAAAAGTTTGAGATATCTGTCACTTGTCACAACACGACCATCATATGTTCAAGAACAGTTTGATATATCTGTCACTTGTCACAACATGACCATGAGCATCATATGTCCAAGAAAAGTTTGTGACATCTGTCACTTGTCACAACATGACCATCATAAGTCCAAGAAAAGTTCGAGATATCTGTCACTTGTCACAACATGACCATCATAAGTCCAAGAAAAGTTCGAGATATCTGTCACTTGTCACAACATGACCATCATGTGTCCAAGAAAAGTTTGAGATATCTGTCACTTGTCACAACATGACCATCATGTGTCCAAGAAAATTTTGAGATATCTGTCACTTGTCACAACATACCATTGTTCTCCCGTTCCTGTCTTGCCCTGGTCACAGTGTCCATCTTGTTATCTGGAGTCACATAATTTATTATCTTTAGACATTTGAGTCAAACAATGGGGAATATTCATGAAAACATAAGCAAAATTATGTATCTCTAGTTAAGTAAGAAAGGACTACGTCTCTGGATATGGTGTGCAAATTGACTATTGCTAATTCATGCACGGTTTAACTGGAATGAAACAACCAGCAATAGCAGATTGGAGTCAACAATCTAGATAAGAAACAAACTTGTAGCCCACTATAAATGTGGAGATGATGATTGATCTGACCTGTACATTGTACACACTGCATTCACCAGAACCAACATCATAACTTAGCAACGTTAGCAGTTGTATATCACCTATAACAATTACATACCCAATGTCTCCAGTTCATGTTCTGTGAGGATCACGGATTCCATCTTGTTATTAGTTGGAGGCCACATAATGTGTCGCCTTATTGATGTGAATGCCTGCTTGTAAACTGTTTCCATCTTGTTATTAGTTGGAGGTCACATAATGTGTCGCCTTATTGATGTGATTGCCAGTTTGTAAACTGTTTCCATCTTGTTATTAGTTGGAGGCCACATAATGTGTCGCCTTATTGATGTGAATGCCTGCTTGTAAACTGTTTCCATCTTGTTATTAGTTGGAGGTCACATAATGTGTCGCCTTATTGATGAGATTGCCAGTTTGTAAACTGTTTCCATCTTGTTATTAGTTGGAGGTCACATAATGTGTCACCTTATTGATGTGATTGCCAGCTTGTAAACTGTTTCCATATTTATATTTAACTAAAAAAAATCATTGTTTATTTGTGCTGCTGCTGTGGTCTTCATCTTGATGACCCGCTCCTACCCGTAGCTGCGGGTCCCAACTTCCTCTCCAGCGGAAGTCCAGTGCGTGGAAAGTGCTCCTCTAGAACAACTCGGATGTTCCAGAGTAGAGCAAGAGAGTGTGATCAACGCATTGGAGGTCATTCTCGCGGTCTATTCTTACCTCGGGGGTACCAGGCTGCTGTTGCTCTGCACCATCGACCCTCGTTTCATCGAAACATGTGACCTGTCCATCTATGTTTGCCTTGTCTGCAATGATTACCGCATCCTTCACCAGGGACAACCGTCTTATGTCAGAATTGTGGAGACCTTGAATGTGTTGGTTTCGGAGAGGGATTCCGACCAAGCGTCTCTCGAGGAAGGCCTGGGTCACTCTCAATTTGTTCTCTAGTGATTTGGAGGCCCGTAGGTCTTGGGCATGGCAATCGTCCAGGATTGTGTTAGTAGACGAGAAGGCTGCTCAACCTGCGCGGCGAAGTCTTGTCAGGTCAGGTTCCAGGTTATTCTCCATATTGAGCAGACGCCCAAGATAAATGCACTCGTTGACATCCTATATTCGTACCTCGCCAAGGAAGACTGGATCACAAGTGGCCAAGCGATTGAGGAACACGTTAGTCTTCGAGACATTCATCTCCAGTCTCGCTTTTTTGCCCTCTCCACGGAGCAGCTGCATCGTTGGGTTGACTTCTGAAACTGACTCTGTGATGAGCACTATGTCATCAGAGATCTAAGGTGATTGAGGTGTCTGCCGTCAATAAAGATACCAAAGGTGTCCCAGTTGCGTCGGCTAATGACTGGTCCAAACATGCTGTTGTGGTATAGGAAAATTTCTCCAACAGACATTGGAGAAGGTGAAGGCCACATTGGTCATTAATCCATAGGGGACACTGGTTTGGCATAAAGCGACAAGATTACATCTAGATTTCTATGACATTCTGTTCACAGACGTATGTCATACGTTCTCAGTGCACACTAGTTTGGTATAAAGCGACAAGGTTACATCCAGATTTCTATGACATTCTGTTCACAGACGTATGTCAACGTTCTCAGTGCACACTACGGATAAAAGCCGACACAGAACCAAATCAGATTAGCTGAGAATCTTAAGGCAAGTGGCCGCAGAGATGCGGTGCTCAGAGCCCACAAATTATGTGGCAAATATTCTGGCCCCAGTTGGTCCATTTTCAGATCATTGGTCAAATAATCACAGTAATCAATTGGCCAGAGCAGACTGACGCTCAATGGGGGTAATTCACAAGACCAAACTGTGTGGGGATAAGCTCTACTGACCGATAAGACTGTGTGGGGATGTGCTCTACTGACCGATAAGACTGTGTGGGGATATGCTCTACTGACCACAAAGACTGTGTGGGGATATGCTCTACTGACCACCAAGACCCACTGTGTGAGGATGTGCTCTACTGACCACCAAGACTGTGTGAGGATGTGCTCTACTGACCACAAAGACTGTGTGGGGATATGCTCTACTGACCACAAAGACTGTGTGGGGATATGCTCTACTGACCACCAAGACCCACTGTGTGAGGATGTGCTCTACTGACCACCAAGACTGTGTGAGGATGTGCTCTACTGACCACAAAGACTGTGTGGGGATATGCTCTACTGACCACCAAGACCCACTGTGTGAGGATGTGCTCTACTGACCACCAAGACTGTGTGAGGATGTGCTCTACTGACCACAAAGACTGTGTGGGGATATGCTCTACTGACCACCAAGACCCACTGTGTGGGGATGTGCTCTACTGACCACCAAGACTGTATGAGGATGTGCTCTACTGACCACAAAGACTGTGTGGGGATATGCTCTACTGACCACCAAGACCCACTGTGTGAGGATGTGCTCTACTGACCAAGACCCACTGTGTGGGGATGTGCTCTACTGACCACCAAGACCCACTGTGTGGGGATGTGCTCCACTGACCACCAAGGCCCACTGTGTGAGGATGTGCTCTACTGACCACCAAGACCCACTGTATGAGGATGTGCTCTACTGACCACCAAGACTGTGTGAGGATGTGCTCTACTGACCACAAAGACTGTGTGAGGATGTGCTCTACTGACCACCAAGACCCACTGTATGAGGATGTGCTCTACTGACCACCAAGACTGTGTGGGGATATGCTCTACTGACCAAGACCCACTGTGTGAGGATGTGCTCTACTGACCACAAAGACTGTGTGAGGATGTGCTCTACTGACCACCAAGACTGTGTGAGGATATGCTCTACTGACCACAAAGACTGTGTGGGGATATGCTCTACTGACCAAGACCCACTGTGTGAGGATGTGCTCTACTGACCACAAAGACTGTGTGGGGATATGCTCTACTGACCAAGACCCACTGTGTGAGGATGTGCTCTACTGACCAAGACCCACTGTGTGAGGATGTGCTCTACTGACCACAAAGACTGTGTGGGGATATGCTCTACTGACCAAGACCCACTGTGTGAGGATGTGCTCTACTGACCAAGACCCACTGTGTGAGGATGTGCTCTACAGACCACCAAGACTGTGTGAGGATGTGCTCTACTGACCACCAAGACCAGTTCAAAATATGAGTGAGATAATAAATGAACCCATCTAAAAAAGAAGATAGTAAATGATCCCATCTAGGATAGAAGATAGTAAATGATCCCATCTAGGATAGAAGATAGTAAATGATCCCATCTAGGATAGAAGATAGTAAATGATCCCATCTAAGATAGAAGATAGTAAATGATCCCATCTAAGATAGAAGATAGTAAATGATCTCATCTAGGATAGAAGATAGTAAATGATCCCATCTAAGATAGAAGATAGTAAATGATCTCATCTAAGATAGAAGATAGTAAATGAACCCATCTAGGATAGAAGATAGTAATGGAACCCATCTAAGATAGAAGATAGTAAATGAACCCATCTAAGTTAGAAGATAGTAAATGATCCCATCTAGGATAGAAGATAGTAAGTGAACCCATCTAAGATAGAAGATAGTAATGGAACCCATCTAAGATAGAAGACTCACAAGATTGTGGCACTTCTTTCTCAGAAACACAAACCACTTGACCCAGATCTTCGGCCATTAGTTGAACTGAGACAAGGAGATAAGGTGGATGTGACTTGAAGGTCAACTCTATAGGAGGGCACACCCACGGTGATACCATTCGGTCCAGGATGTGACGATCCTACATGCCCTTACATTAATGAGATATGCCCTTGTCACATCCACAAACAATGTACGGAATGAATTGTGGCGGGGAAGGGCAATCAGTCAGAAGATCAACACTGGTATGATCTCATGTTTGTTGAACGTGGAAGAGGTCCATCAATCTGAAAGAGGGATGTGGAAGCACAATCCCTGAACGTGGAAGAGGTCTATCAATTTGAAAGAGGGATGTGGAAGCACAATCCCTGAATGTGGAAGAGGTCTATCAATTTGAAAGAGGGATGTGGAAACACAATCCCTGAATGTGCAAGAGGTCTGTCAATTTGAAAGAGGGATGTGGAAGCACAATCCCTGAATGTGGAAGAAAACTATCAATTTGAAAGAGGGATGTGGAAGCACAATCCCTGAACGTAAAGACAGGAAAAGGGAATACATGTTCATATCTTGGCTGTCTGTGGCTGGTAAACTTTGAACATCAGTGACATATCTTGGCTGTCTGTGGCTGGAACACTTTGAACATCAGTGACATATCTTGGCTGTCTGTGGCTGGAACACTTTGAACATCAGTGACATATCTTGCACAAACAGTTAAATGTTTCGTGCCCTTTTTCAGCTTCATTCCATTATGGACACATTGTTCTTGTTGTCCATTTCTCGTCTTCATCTTTTTGAAACCATTCCTGCATTGGTCAAGCCAGTGTTTACTACAGAAATCAATACGACAGTATCATCTTTGGTTGGACTGATCTTCATAACTTTACCTTTTCTTCTTTTCTTAAGATCACTGGCTCCAGATACTTGTCTGGTGCTGTCACACGATCCAGGGCTAACTGATCTTTTCATTGCAACATGCCCTGTGAGGGGAGGAAAGAGAAGAATACAAATAATATCAGTCCATGACTCCCCAACATGCCCTGTGAGGGGAGGACAGAGAAGAATACAAATAATATCAGTCCTTGACTCCCCAACATGCCCTGTGAGGGGAGGAAAGAGAAGAATACAAATAATATCAGTCCATGACTCCCCAACATGCCCTGTGAGGGGAGGAAAGAGAAGAATACAAATAATATCAGTCCATGACTCCCCAACATGCCCTGTGAGGGGAGGAAAGAGAAGAATACAAATAATATCAGTCCAAGAGTCAGTAACAACAGTGTACAATATGATTGAATGAAAACACATATTTGGAGATGTTTCAGTTTGAACAACTTTTCTTTTTTTAAAGTTCATAAATAATATTCATGTCCATTTAATTAACAATGTACAAATTTTACAATAATTGGAATCTCAAAACCTCATGGACTGCTATATGTTGGTCATGTGTACACATATAGCAGACACAACTGCCGAAGACGGATGTGTTGGACCGAAAGGTGCAAACATCGCAGTCAAGCTGTAAACTAACGACACAAAGCACGCCGTTCTCCGAACTATATTCTGCTACTTGCAAAGCCATGTTCAGGGTTTGGTAGCAGACGATTGAGAATGAATGCAGAAGAAGAAGCAGACATAAATGCATATGCTTGTACAATGCTGGATTTAAGCACTAGAGGAGGCAGAGAGAAAGAAGGACATCCACACACAATCATCCACACACAATCATCCACAAACAATCATCCACAAACAATCATCCACACACAATCATCCACAAACACATGAACAAAAGGTCGGAAACTATGTCCTTGTAACCATGGTAACGGTTGACTGGAATGATGAACCAAAAGGAAAGGATTATAAATATAACTTTTAGATTTCTTCAACATCCAACACAACTCAGACACTCTCACTAACTTTACTATGTCAGTTAAGGTTGTTCATTTCTTCAACAGCCAATACAACTCAAATACTCTCACTAACTCTACTATGTCAGTTAAGGCTGTTCATTTCTTCAACAGCCAATACAACTCAAATACTCTCACTAACTCTACTATGCCAGTTAAGGCTGTTCATTTCGTATTGAGGCACGGTGTGGGCTAGTGGTTACGTAACACAGCTCACAATTCAAAGGTGCTGGGTTCACTCCCCATCACAGCACCGGTCGTTACCCCAGGAAATCAAACCCTTCGAAAGTGCAGAAGGAAGCAGACTCTTGCATAAAATGAATGCTGAATCCAGATGGACTGGGCCGAGAGGCGTAAAATAAAAACTATAGTGCAACGTGCACTGCCTTGGCAATAGAGAAATAAAGTCAAAGCAAAATCCAGAAAAATTCTTATGACATTTATGTAAGTCGTTTGTGTTTTATAAGGCAAAGCTTTCTATTGTCATGGTAGGGACACACACATTTCAGCAACAAGCAGAGACCTTCAGTTATATTATAGCATGTTGAACAATAGAAAAACATATTTGACATTTATATTTCCAATATTTATCAGTGCTGGAATATTATAACTCTGTAAAGGGCTGAGATAAAAATCAAACTCATGAGCTGAAGATAGATATTTGCTATTGTTTTTATATATTAATGTTTCAAGAATTCAATGAACTGTTGTTTGTTGTAAGTTGTTGAAGAGAAGGAGAAAGTTTTTGATTGATTGAGACTGAACTGTTTATCAATGGAGCAACTGTAACAAAGTAAATGTAGCTGTAACTGTAACAAAGTAAATGTAGCTGTAACTAAGTAAATGTAGCTGTAACTGTAACAAAGTAAATGTAACTGTATCTAAGTAAATGTAACTGTAACTAAGTAAATGTAACTGTAACTAAGTAAATGTAAAAGTAACTGTAACTAAGTAAATGTAACGGTAACTATGTAAATGTAACTGTAACTAAGTAAATGTAACTGTAACTAAGTAACTGTAACTAAGTAAATGTAAATGTAACTAAGTAAATGTAAAAGTAACTGTAACTAAGTAAATGTAACTGTAACTAAGTAAATGTAACTGTAACTAAGTAAATGTAACTGTAACAAAGTAAATGTAACTGTATCTAAGTAAATGTAACTGTAACTAAGTAAATGTAACTGTAACTAAGTAACTGTAACTAAGTAAGTGTAACTGTAACTGAGTAAATGTAGTTGCAAAACTTCTTCCCGTTTAGCTGCGATTGTATTACATCTTGAAATTGTTGAAACAAATGTAATATTTTTAGTAGCACACAGAATAATGTCACATAAAGGTTAAAAAGGCCATTCTATCAACATTGTGTACACACATTTGTTACTGATGTTATTAACATGTTTTGTTCAGACAATTCAATGTGACAGCTGTTATGATATTTATCTGTATATTGTCAACAATAGAAGCAGTTTATGTTTACCTTCAGATGAATTAGACTGTTGAATGTTACTTGCTTCCATGATTTGACTTCTTGATGTAGACCTGGATGTCAGAAAGATAATTGTAGATCTAGATAGTCACAAATAAACACAAGAAACAGATGGATGAAATATTTAGCAAAGTTCATGTCAAGAAAACATCAATACAGCACAGACGTTTTCAGGTTGAGAAATTTTCAAACAAAAATCACAAATAAGGTGTCCCTACTGTTATCATTAAAGTCATCACAACTTAATGGCTCCAGTTGGAGCGATGGGCCATTATTTGTAGTTGA
The DNA here is from genome assembly GCA_036924085.1 of Ariolimax columbianus. Lineage (NCBI taxonomy): Eukaryota > Metazoa > Mollusca > Gastropoda > Stylommatophora > Arionidae > Ariolimax > Ariolimax columbianus. The sequence goes on from JAVGWX010000015.1 coordinate 3,342,234, forward strand.
CTGCTTTAATTAGGAAGCTGATGTCCAAGCATTCATTCACGTACTCTTGTGGATGGGGGTTCTGAATAACTTTGATCGTTATTTAGAAAGTTGGCAGCACCCCCGCCCAAGAGAAGGAACAACACACAAAATAAGAGTTAGGAACAGTGTAAAGCGATTGCTAGCACCAAGTTTTGTGTACAACAAGTTGTGATAGCACCAAGTTTTTGTGTACACCAAGTTTTGTGTACACCAAGTTTTGCTAGCACCAAGTTTTGTGTACACCAGGTTTTGCTAGCACCAAGTTTTGTGTACACCAAATTTTGTGTACACCAAGTTTTGTGTACACCAAGCTTTGCTAGCACCAAGTTTTGTGTACACCAATGTTCAAAATGAGAGAAGATCATAAAGTAAAGTAATAAGTGACTAAAGACTGCTGTATATAAATAGACATAGGCTATCACGTGACAAACTCTGTCCTGGTGATGTTGTCAATGGGACTAGCTGTGTTAGTTTGGTTACTGCTACAATAGTGCAATTCTTTAACTTGGGCTACTTGGAAACACTTACATTTGTGACTTTACAACATCAGCTATTTTCTTTGTCTGTGTTCATCTTCACATTTGGACATCAATGACTCTAACGTAGGCAGCAGTCCACTTGAGGTCTTCACATTTGGACATCAATGACTCTAACGTAGGCAGCAGTCCACTTGAGGTCTTCACATTTAGACATCAATGACTCTAACGTAGGCAGCAGTCCACTTGAGGTCTTCACATTTGGACATCAATGACTCTAACGAAGACAGCAGTCCACTTGAGGTCTTCACATTTGGACATCAATGACTCTAACGTAGGCAGCAGTCCACTTGAGGCTCTGTGCACTTCTGTACAGCTTACCGTGAAAGGACACTGGCTTTTGTTAAATGCTGCATCTTTGATAGGTATACGATGGGCAGGACTGGATGTGTTCTGCTGTCATGTGGGCTGTGCCGCAAGTACAAATGTCTGTTTGTGCCAGTCTTGAACTTTTTGTACAGATGCCATCTCAGTCTGGTATGTCTTGTGTGTAGTCAGAGAATGATCACCTGGTCTCACCTGGAGAGTTCGTGGTAGGCATCGTTTTCTATCTGGCCAGAGCGGTATTTTTTTCCATTTTGCTTTGTATGTAGCCTTGTTGGCTGCTTTCATCTCATCATATGTGCTTTTTATCTCACATTTCCTCAGTGTCCCACCCTCTCTGACCAGTCAGTCTGCCTCCTCATTGCCTGGAATATTACAGTGCATAGGTCTCCACTGGACTATGCTTTTTTAAGCATTGGGACACGGGTTCGAGCGAGTCTGTGAGAGTACCGAGTTCATTTTTGTTCTGGTTCTTGAGAAACGTAAACACTGATAGGGGGCCTGTGAGAATGGGGACCTGAGAACCGTTAACACTGATAGGGGACCTGTGAGAATGGGGACTTGAGAACCGTTAACACGGATGGGCGTCTGTGAGAATGACCACTTGCTTTTCCGCCTGTTCGGTGTGGTCTATAAGGGTTTTGCTGCTTGTCTCAGGGCACTGGCCTAGACACTGGAGTTGTTGCAGTGTCTCCCAGTGGCAAATGCTGATGAGTATAATTCACGTTTTAGTTTTATAATAAAGCCTTTCCCCCCGTTTTCAATGACATCTTTTTCTGATCCATCCATATAGGAATGTGTCTCTAGGCTGTTGGTGGGAATTGATGTCATTGATAACTATGTGGCTTTTGTTTCTTCTGTCTGTGACAGTTTGTGTTCTATGTTGAGGATGTTACATATGAGGTCGAGAATGGCTCTTCCTTTCCAGAGGCAGTGGATGGAGCATGCTGGCATTGGTTTGATGATTTCATTTGAAATTGCAGCATAATTTCTAATCTTTTCTTTTGCCTGCACTACAAGATGTTTCCACTTTATCATGTCGAGTCTCAGTCTATTTAGTCTGTGCTCCATTGAGTGATTCATGAGTTTTTAGTTTCTCCGCTCGATGTAGAATGTTACAGTCTCTTCTGTCTTCCATTGGCTGTGGACTAGTCATGGTTTCCAGGTCTTATATTTGAGTGGACTTTAGGACTCCTGTTATGATGCAGGCTGCTTGTTTCTGGGTGCGTCAAATTTTGTCGAAGCTTGACTTAGCTGTCGTGGACCGGCATATAAAATATAACATTAGCTATGTCATTAGTAATTATTATCAAATTCGCGTCATCACGGTCACCCGGTAAGACAATCATCATCAGTGATTTCCCCTGCCTTCACCCCGTCAGTTTTAGAACATCTTTGAGGTCGAGTGCCTATCTTATTCTGGGTTGTCGCTGTCTCCTTTTTCTAGGTACACTACCCTCCAATATGGACTTCTAGATACACTACCCCCAAATATGGACTTCTAGGTACACTACCCTCCAATATAAATTTTTCTAGGTACACTACCCTCCAATATGGACTTCTAGATACACTACCCTCCAATATGGACTTTTCTAGATACACTACAATCCAATATACATTTTTCTAGGTACACTACCCTCCAATATAAATTTTTCTAGGTACACTACCCTCCAATATGGACTTCTAGATACACTACCCTCCAATATGGACTTCTAGATACACTACCCTCCAATATGGACTTCTAGGTACACTACCCTCCAATATAAATTATTCTAGGTACACTACCCTCCAATATAAATTTTTCTAGATACACTACCCTCCAATATGGACTTCTAGGTACACTACCCTCCAATATAAATTTTTCTAGGTACACTACCCTCCAATATAAATTTTTCTAGGTACACTACCCTCCAATATAAATTTTTCTAGGTACACTACCCTCCAATATGGTCTTCTAGATACACTACCCTCCAATATAAATTTGTCTAGAAACACTACCCTCCAATATAAATTTGTCTAGGTACACTACCCTCCAATATGGACTTCTAGATACACTACCCTTCAATATAAATTTTTCTAGGTACACTACCCTCCAATATGGACTTCTAGATACACTACCCTCCAATATACATTTTTTTCTAGGTACACTACCCTCTAATATACATTTTTTTCTAGGTACACTACCCTCCAATATGAATTTTTGTTGTTGCAGTGTTTGATGCTGCTAATGTTTTTTTATTTTCCTAAAGGATGTGATCTTTACCAGTCAATGCTGATCTACATCCAGCTCTTGTTAGAACATCTGTGTTTTCCATTTTAGCTATCCGTGATATTCTGAGTTCTTTCATGCAGAATTTTAGCCCAACTGATTCAGAAAACTTGCCGCTTTCAGACATCGGAATGATGTACAAGCTGTTCAACTCAACAAATGTCCAGGGCCTGATGAAAGTCATGTTGAATTCATCAGTGCAGCCAATGAGGTAAGGATATTATGGAGTCACAGATTGTATAACCTAGCATGGATCACACAGGAAATGTCAGAAGACTGGACAAATGCAACAGTAACTCCACTATGGAAAGAGAAATTCAGCAAATGAGACTACACAAAATGCAGAGGAGTATCGCTCTTGAGCTACACTGGCAAAATAGTTTGTAAAATCTTAGAAAAGAGATTACGCTACATCATCAAACCTCAGCTCAATGATATTCAGATGTGATTTAGAAAGAACAGAATCTGTACGGGTGCCATTTTTACTTTTAGCCATTTGGTAGAGAAAACAATCGAATGTGACAAAGAGCTGCATGTTGCGTTTGTAGATCAAAAGAAAAGCTTTGGAGCAATGGAGAATATTGACACACTATGTAGAAAACGATCACTGAATTAACCTATACAAAAGTCTTGAATTGATATCCAGTGATCTGTTCAAAGAATAACTCGACTCTCATCAAAATGGTGTATGAAATATGCAGTATGTCAGTGATTTGTGCTATCCCGTTTGTTGTGCATCACATATGTAGGTCCCACTTGGAAAACAGCCAACCAAAGTCAAGGTAGCAACATTGGTGAACTTTTTAACGAATTTCTTTTCGCTGATGATCAAGCAGTCATACCAACTTCCGGAATACAATTGCAACAATATATTGACAAACTAAATACTACATGTACAGAAATCAGCATGAAAATCAAGGTAGAAAACAAACTGAGGTCATGAAACTATCTAGAATAGCAAGAGACATCGATATCTTCCTTAAACAGAAGCAGACCAAACAGGTGAAAGATTTCACATACTTAGGGAGCACTTTATCAGCAGACGGAAGAGTTACAGCAGAAATCCAACAAAGATGCAATCAGGCAAATCAGATTATTGGACAAGTAACTACAATACTTAAATGCATGCACGTGACAATAGCTACCAAAAGAGGTTTATACAACATAATTTAAGTCCCGACACTCTGCTATCGATGTCAAAACTGAACTCTAACATCAAATTAAACACGACACACACAAAAACTGCAGAAATGAAATGCCAGCGAAATATATTGGGTGAGACGTGATCAGAAGCAAATCCATCAGTGGATTAATTGGAACAACACCAGCATTTGACTACAACAACCGATGCCATCAGGAGATTAGTTGGAACAACACCAGCATTTGACTACATCAACCGAAGCCTTCAGGAGATTAGTTGGAACAACACCAACATTAGACTACATCAAATGACAGAAACTAAAAAGGTAGGCACCTAACGTGACTACAACGACAAACCACAACCCACCCCCCCCCCTCCCCGTCCCAAGCGATGCAATTTAGATACAACGGATTCAAGGCCACAGGCAGACCACAAAAAGGTGGCTTACGGAAATATTTGAGGCAGTGAATCTCATTGTGCGTGAGGCATACATTAGGACTCAATCTCTTCATGACCTAACGCTAAAAGGCAAAACAAGAAAAGCGAAAAAAAAGAAGAGAAGAGAACTCAGTTGTCTTCTTTAGCGTTTGTGTGATTGTCCATGTTTCACAGTCGTACATTACCCCAGAGAAGATGCACGCCGTCAGAATTGTTGTTTTCTTTATTATGTCCGTATTCTGCCATACGTTCCTCATTTCATTTAACCGCTGCATTGCCATTTTTCTCCTGGTTTCTTTGTGTCAGTTCCCATGTTTGCTTATAACGGAGCCGAGATATTAGAAGCGTGTAACGTTTTCTATGTTTTACTTTCCTATAGTAGATTTAGGTCTTTTTTTTTTTTACCTTCTTGGTCGTCCTAATCTTAGTTTCAGTTCTTTCTTGGTTTTTTTGGTTTTTTTTGGCGTTCTTCTAATTTCTCTGTTCCCCAAGGCGGTGTGCGTTGCACTGTGGTTTTTATTTTGCGCCTGTGGGACAAGTGCATTTGACTTCAGCAAGCATTTTATGTAGAGGTCTGCTTCCTCCTGCATTTTATAAGGGTTTGCTTATCTGGGTAACGGCTGGGTTTTACTGATGTTTTAATTAGTGTTACTGATGTTTTACTTAGTTGTACTGATGTTTTAATTAGTGTTACTGATGTTTTACCTAGTTTTACTGATGGTTTACTCAGTTTTACTGATGGTTTACTTAGTTTTACTGATGGTTTACTTAGTTTTACTGATGGTTTACTCAGTTTTACTGATGGTTTACTTAGTTTTACTGATGGTTTACTTAGTTTTACTGATGGTTTACTCAGTTTTACTGATGGTTTACTCAGTTTTACTGATGGTTTACTCAGTTTTACTGATGGTTTACTTAGTTTTACTGATGGTTTACTTAGTTTTACTGATGGTTTACTCAGTTTTATGGATCGTTTTCTCAGTTGTACGGATGGTTTTCTCAATTTTACTGATGTTCAGGTAGAGATGTTGTTCTTCGCTATGTTGTTTAAAAGAGGGTCACAGATAAAAATAAACATCCAGTGGTATATACCAATCATTAACGAATTAACGAGAATAAAACAGAAACTAAGATGACAGAGACACAGACGAGAGTGCTAGATCGGATGTTGTGGGAGCGAAGTTCTGCAAAGCACATGCCTCATGATGATGATGATGAAAAGCTAAATTGATTTTTTTGAAATTATGGTTAACACGTTGTTATTGTTGTTGTTATTGAGTTATCGTGTTAGGCGTCTTCAATGAAACGAATAGCTCTTGGGTCTGTCGATGATACGAGGTAGGTTCAAATGAAAAAGCCAAATGCAATGTTAGAAATGATAAAAGGAAATATTAAGCATAGAAGTAAAGAAGTGATAATCAAACTGTATAAACTCAACCAACTCAACAACTTTGTACTAATTTAGAAGACTCTGCAGAGTCTGTATACAACCAGTCCCTTTAACATTCACTTGATCTAAATACATATATATATATATATATATATATGTGCATTCAATATATTCTTGAATGCATTAATTGGCCATGTCTCCACTATTTCCTGTGGCAATGCATTCCAAGCATTCACCACTCTCTGACCAAAAAAATCTTTCCTGGTATCTAATCTGGACCTTTCTTTAATTCATTTGTGGATGTGTCCTTTTCCTCTTGTGGGTGGTTGTAATTTGAAAAAAAAACTTGTAGACTAATTTTAATTATCAATATTCCAGACATAATATATATAATCTAGAAACTGATGACTTGAATCATCAAATTGTCCATGTGGGATCATATAATATCTCTAAGTGTATAAGTGTAGAGACATTTGTACTTAGTTAGACCTAGATTGGAGTACTGCATACAGGTGTGGAGTCCTTATCGTTGAGGAGATATACATATGCGGTAGGGCAATCTTCGAGTATACATTCACACATCATCACTACTTACAACACCAACTTTGAGTCAAAGAGCAAGCTATCGAGAAAAGAAAGAAAATTAGCGATGCAACTAGACACGACACATGATGATAACCGAAATATTGGTTATCAAACTGAGCTACAATACGCTTCACTACGGCTACAATGCGCTTCACTACAGCTACAATACGCTTCACTACAGCTACAATACGCTTCACTACAGCTACAATACGCTTCACTACAGCTACAACACGCTTCACTACAGCTACAACACGCTTCACTACAGCTACAAGTACACATAGCTTGCTGCTAACCTACATGTGCCATAATCATTATTCGTCCTAGGTGGTCGGTCCGTGAAAGGGACGTTGTGACGTCATGTCGTTACCATATATCACGTGATATAATAATAACTAGTTTATGTGCTTATAATAACTTGAAACAAATATTAGAAAACGAAATCATTGTTGTTATCCACAATTTTAAACAGAGGTCTTAATCTGCATCATACAATGCTAACAATAGTAGAATAGAAACGTTCGAAACGGCAGATCTAGTTGTAAGTTTTTGTTTAACTGCCCATAGTCCATAGTAACACTAACACTAACAACAGTAATAATAGCAATATATATCAACTGAAATAATATTCTGTATCATGATATATCTAGCCGTAACAATGTTTTTATTGTGTTAAATAAACAATTATTGATGTTATATTTTTATACTAACTTTGTATGGCTTGTCACTTGTGGTCTGTTCTAGTGAAACAACCTGAACATCCAGGAATGAGGAAGTAAGTTAGTAAGTAAGCTGACCTTGTCCAGCTGATGGCCAGTATTTCCTAGCATGTAGATCACAGAGAAGATGAGTCTATTGAATGTACACTATATTAATGGAGAGGTCAAATGGTCAGTGTCTGACGATCGGATGGTCAGTTAGAAACAGATTAGTTCGTAACAAGGACTCACTGTAAGGCCTCCAATATGGCGGTGCTGATGCTAAAAATAGCCTTTCAATATTTCCCCAACCAAGAAATCGAGTGTGCATGTGAGGAATGGATTTCCCCGATATTGTTCATACATTTATATGTTGTCGCATTGATGATGGCCATATCTAAATCTAAAGTAGGCTGTACATTACTCATTATAGCGATGGGCCACCGGGAAGTAAAACTATTGAAATGTGGTGAGCCATGTATAAAGTCCAGGAACATCCTATCTTATTGTGGGGAAGTAAAAGAAAAAATTAATGGGGTGACATTCTTGCACATTTCTGATTGTACTTGACTAATTTGGTCTTTGTGTCTCTTCGATCATATTGGGGTTTCATTCCTGTAATTATTTCAATGATTTCAAATGCTCGTACTGCCCCAGTGTAGACTGGCTAAAGCCACGTTGCTGACCCACAAATGCTCGTACTGCCCCAGTGTAGACTGCCTAAAGCCACGTTGCTGACCCACAAATGCTCGTACTGCCCCAGTGTAGACTGCCTAAAGCCACGTTGCTGACCCACAAATGCTCGTACTGCCCCAGTGTAGACTGCCTAAAGCCACGTTGCTGACCCACAAATGCTCGTACTGCCCCATCGTAGACTGCCTAAAGCGACGTTCCTGACCCACAAATGCTCGTACTGCCCCAGTGTAGACTGTCTAAAGCCACGCTGCTGACCCACACATGTTTGTACTGCCCCAGTGTAGACTGCCTAAAGCCACGTTGCTGACCCACAAATGCTCGTACTGCCCCAGTGTAGACTGGCTAAAGCCACCTTATCTCATCAACTTGATCCAAATATGGCCAGTCTCTTTAAGACCAGATCATTTGTAGAAAAACAAACTGTCATACGACATTTTCGCCATTGCTGGGGTAGTCGAGGGGTTTTGAAGTCTTTTGAGGAGTGCGTGGTCGAATGGTTTCGAGGCCAGCCTGTCTACAAGGAGGGCAGCGGTTCGAATCCTCAGTAGGGTATATATTATTTTTCTGTTGTGGGTGAAATAACAGACGTAGCCAGCACACAATGGGGCGACAGCAGCGGCGAAGCGGCCTTTAGTCTTCAGCCTTCTAAACCCCTCGACTACATAGTTTGGAGAATTACGCCAAAACTTGTTTTGGTTTTGTTATAGCAGAGAAAATAGAGACAATGAAGAACGCTACATGTGAGCAAACGTGGGACATATTTAATGACTTTCAGTCCATGTATTCAAGGGACGAGTGTAGGTAAGGTGAATTTGATACATGATGAATGTAAGGTGGTACTGTGATGGGTGTATGTTAGGTGGTACTATGATGGGTTTTTGTAAGGTGAATATGTGATGATTGTATGTAAGGTGGTACTGTGATGGGTGTGTGTAAGGTAGTATTGTGAAGGGTGTATGTAAGGTGGTACCGTGAACAGTTTCGCCATCTTGCTGGCGCGCAGTACTTCATATCTTCACGTCAATCAAAAATAGATGTAATAAAGCAAGTCAAAATATTTGGGAAAATGTTCCCGATTTTACAATGTAGACAAGGGACACACACATTATTCCTACCTACATTGTGCCGTAATTGGACATTAACAAAGTGAAATGAAACATCGTAACAATTGAGATAAAATGCCTACGACGAATGCTTGGAGTAACAAGATTTTTATCGAAACAGGAACGAAGATATAAGGAGACAAATAGACACAAGACAAGTGCTACACTTCCTCAAGCGACAGCAAACCAAATGGCTCGGCCACGTGAGATGAGCAACACCTGACAGTATCCCTCAGAAAACAATGCTATACAGATACAATGATACACCAGACAGTATCCTTCACAAAGCAATGCTATACAGATACAATGATACAAAGCCAAGATAGACAGCATAAAAACCAACAGCTCGGAAGCTCCCTGTGTACGAATAATAGTCTCATAACCTGACGCTGAAAGACACAAGTGGAAAGAAGAAAGAACAATAATTAAAATGAATATCGGGAATCCCCACTTCAACAAAGTCCAAGAAGATCTCGGACACGGAACAAAAAGAAAGTCCCGCCATGCGGCGCATAGGGGATCTGGTGTTAGGCCCATATTATTGTGTATCCAACGGCACTTAGTGGATGATGTGGTTAGCATCACGCCGGCCGCCTTCACTTCCCGGACTGAACCGGTACCCATTTAAGGTTGGGTCGACACGGGAGCCATTGCGGTCCGAAAAACCAATACCGGCCCAACTGGTGAAGGAAACCACTGAGAAGCCAGCGTGCTAACCGCTGGGCTACGCGGATCCTATAAAGACCGACAAAAACTTTCTAACTTGACAGATTACATGCCATCAGAAACAGGCAAATTGACAATGGCTCATAGAACCCATTTCATGGCATGTGGACCCATCCAGGTGTGATCAGTTCCATCCAGGTGTGATCAGTTCCATCCAGGTGGAATCAGTCCTATCCAGGTGGAATCAGTTCCTCCCAGGTGTTATCGGTTCCATCCAGATGTGATCAGTTCCATCCAGGTGTGATCAGTCCCATCCAGGTGTGATCAGTTCCATCCAGGTGTGATCAGTCCCATCCAGGTGTGATCAGTCCCATCCAGGTGTGATCAGTCCCATCCAGGTGTGATCAGTCCCATCCAGGTGGGATCAGTCCCATCCAGGTTGGATCAGTCCCATCTCGGTGTGATCAGTCCCATCCAGATGTGATCAGTCTCATCCAGGTGTGATCAGTCCCGTCCAGGTGTGATCAGTCCCATCCAGGTGTGATCAGTTCCAACCAGGTGTGATCAGTCCCGTCCAGGTGTGATCAGTCCCATCCAGGTGTGATCAGTCCCATCCAGGTGTGATCAGTCCCCTCCAGGTGTCATCAGTCCCGTCCAGGTGTGATCAGTCCCATCCAGGTGTGATAAGTCTCATCCATGTGTGATCAGTCTCATCCAGGTGTGATGAGTCCCATCCATTGCTTTAAGTAACAACCACAGAGCACGAACTCTGAACCTCTTGCGAAGGTCCTAAATTTTCACCTGGTTGTATCAGGAACACATTTACAGCTGGGTAGACTGGGAGAAGCGGTCGTAGTATGAAACCATACTGCAGCATGCCATGTCTGTCGAAACAAGTTGCACGTTATTTCGACCTGGCAGAGCGGCTCATTACCACAGTGGTCCAGCACACGCTTTTTATGACAAAGGTACTGGGTTCAACTCTTGCTACTACAGCTCCAGTTGACCCAGCTGTAAAAGGGAATTGACTGTCGTCTAATGAAGGAAAACGGCAGCCAGAAAGAGAACTGGCCATTCCACCTCACAAAGCTGTTGCTTAGTACAACGAAGGTACTAACATTTCACTCCAGGCGGTAGTGTCTGCTATGACCTTGAAGTTTTGTTTGTGAAGCCAGATCACAAGCTCTTGACCCCACGCTACCCCCCGGCCCCCCTCTTCCCCCACCCCCCAACATAAAAGAGAAATGCACTGACTCCAGGCTACCACACTAACAGAAAAGAGAAATACACTGACTCCAGGCTACCACACTAACAGAAAAGAGAAATACCCTGACTCCAGGCTACCACACTAACAGAAAAGAGAAATACACTGACTCCAGGCTACCACACTAACAGAAAAGAGAAATACACTGACTCCAGGTTACCACACTAACAGAAAAGAGAAATGCACTGACTCCAGGTTACCACACTAACAGAAAAGAGAAATGCACTGACTCCAGGTTACCACACTAACAGAAAAGAGAAATGCACTGACTCCAGCTTACCCCCCCCCCCCCCCCCACTAGCAGAAAAGAGAAATGCACTGACTCCAGGCTACCACACTAACAGAAAAGAGAAATGCACTGACTCCAGGTTACCACACTAACAGAAAAGAGAAATGCACTGCCTCCAGGTTACCACACTAACAGAAAAGAGAAATGCACTGAGTACAGTATGTCCTCAGTCAGCACGATACCCCCCCCCCCCCCAGTATTCCCACCCCCCGTTCCGCACCTGTACCCAGCTGTCCCTTTTTAGTGGCCCTAGGAAAAGCGGGCCCCCTTGTCGGCTTTCTTCTGTGGAACGGAGGGTGAGAATAGGGGAGAAGGTGGTATCATTCTGACTCCGGACATCCTACTCTGTATCATTCTGACTTCGGACATATTACTCTGTATCATTCTGACTCCGGACATATTACTCTGTATCATTCTGCAGACTCCGGACATACGACTCTGTATCATTCTCCATTGTAGAAAGAGCGTATAGTATATACCCATGGGCCCACGAGGGTGGTCAGTCCGCTATAGTAAGGGATAGCCCAGCCACATGGATAGCCCAGCGACATGGATAGCCCAGACATATGGATAGCCCAGCCACATGGATAGCCCAGCCACATGGATAGCCCAGCCACATGGATAGCCCAGCCACATAGATAGCCCAGCCACATGGATAGCCCAGGCTTACAACACAGCCAGTGAGTAACGGGGAATCCCTGCTGCTCTTAGCAACAGGCTAAGAGGAATGCAGACGTATATTTAAGGTAGAGAAACGTATGGAACACGACAGCTGCAGAGCAGTAAAAACTTCCCAATCCTAATGCCAGTTATATATAGGAAATGACGGAGTGTGACATCCCGTTTATAAGCAAAGCGTGAACGAGGAGCCAACAGTTTTAAAATAAGTGTTGGTCACGTGGTCACACTTCTCCTACACTTCAGCACAGTGTAGATAACACATATTGTTAGCAAGCTTTTACAGAGACGATGAGCAATCAGGGCCTACATCAGTTCTTACAGAAACTAGTGACCGAAAAGATGGATACAAGGCCACGAGAATTGGAACTTGCAAGAACGAACAAGTTGGGATCTGGTTCCAACAATTGCAGAAAGAAGAAACAACGGATTAAAGGAATATACTCACAGCTACAAGCCTTCGGAGAAGAAAAACGTCATCTTAGAACAGAGATTGTACGGCTTGAGGTGGAAATAAAAGCCAATCTTGTAGAGGATACAGAGTAAGCAAGGGCTTGGACTGTGTTTATCGTTCTTTATTAAGCAGGATGTTTGAAGTCAAACTTACTCAAGTGGCTGGGCTGATGGCTGCGACTCTCTATATAAGTTGGTGAAGGATCCGTCTTGGCAACTGACGAGCAGCGGCTCTCAAAATATGACAGGTGTGTTGTTCTGTTTTCATTATTGGAATGAATCGGAACACAGGCGACGGTGTCTGCACCGTACAGGCAATTCATCGAGAACTGAAAGTAGCCATATACTTGGAGAACTGAAAGTAGCCATATACTTGGAGAATTCTGCGCGGATTTTGTCTAGCCATTTCTTCATCCATTCGTTTCTTGAAGACTCGTCTACTGCAATTCTTAAAAAGCTTTCGTCTATATTCGATTTCTTTTTACAAGAAAATTACCAACCTCTGCAATCCGTGTCAGGCGAAACTTGTGGTCGTTAGCAGGTGCGCGGAGCTCTGTGACTTCCGATGGCAGGGTTCGATACAGTGGCATTGTATATAAGTATATACCAAACGTTTTCAACGGGGCTTGGCGACGTGCCAGGTCAGCGGTGAGATGCTCTAGGTCGGCTTCACTGACTGGAGCTAGCGAGAATAGAGGGACGAAGAGGACGTTGTGAGGTCAATACAGAGAAATGAGAGACACTTTATCCGTCTTTTGTATCTCCACATGGGGAATAGTAGCGTTCACCACAACTTCGTAATGATAAAACCCACAATTGTCGATGTTTTCCATTTGATAGACAGCCCGGGGATGACCTCAGTCGAATCTGTTGGCAGAGTCGAACCAAGAATGAGCTCTAGGTACGCAGTGGAACCTAGGGGCAGCTTTTTAAGAATCTCTTGGTCATTCGTTACCGAAGCCACCGATTTCACGCGGCCACCCATCTTAGCTTTCGCAGTCATGTCTGTTCAAGTCTTCTCTACAGATTTTGTGGTAGAGTGATTGTAGCGGCGCCCGTCTTAGCTTGCACAGTCATGTTTGTTCAAGTCTTCTCTACAGATTTTGTGGTAGAGTGATTGTAACGGTACCCGTCTTAGCTTTCGCAGTCATGTTTGTTCAAGTTTTCTCTACAGATTTTGTGGTAGAATGATTGTTACAGCATCGGTCTTGTAAACAACATTTGAACATTACGATTTCACATCTAAACAAGCAAGTGAACTCACAAAAAACTCCGATATCAAGAGTTAACAACATTTGAACATTACGATTTCACATCTAAACAAGCAAGTCAACTCACAAGTAACTCCGATATCAAGAGTTAACAACATTTGAACATTACGATTTCACATCTAAACAAGCAAGTGAACTCACAAGTAACTCCGATATCAAGAGTTAACAACATTTGAACAATTACGATTTCACATCTAAACAAGCAAGTCAACTCACAAGTAACTCCGATATCAAGAGTTAACAACATTTGAACATTACGATTTCGCATCTAAACAAGCAAGTCAACTCACAAATAACTCCGATATCAAGAGTTAACAACATTTGAACATTACGATTTCGCATCTAAACAAGCAAGTCAACTCACAAATAACTCCGATATCAAGAGTTAACAACATTTGAACATTACGATTTCACATCTAAACAAGCAAGCCAACTCACAAATAAATCCGATATCAAGCAACTTGATGGAGAACACTGGTGCGAAACATCCGAAAAGAGTATAAGTTAGGGTTGGGTTTTAGGTGATAGGCGCATACCTGAGTTTTGCTAGGGTTGGGTTTTAGGTGATAGGCGCATACCTGAGTTTTGCTAGAGTTGGGTTTTAGGTGATAGGCGCATACCTGAGTTTTGCTAGGGTTGGGTTTTAGGTGGTAGGCGCATACGTGGTGTTTTGCTAGGGTTGGGTTTTAGGTGATAGGCGCATACCTGAGTTTTGCTAGGGTTGGGTTTTAGGTGACTGCTGTGTCATCGGCGTATATAAATTTCCTTGTGCCTGAATCCATAGGTTGATCATTGGTATAGAAGTTGTATAGCATGGATGCAAGAAAACTTCCTTGAGCCAGGCCGCTGCTTTGATTTCGCCATTTGCTCTCTTTATTCCCCAAGGTTACACATAATCGCCTGTTTTGAAGTGAGCATTTGATTATGTTAGACAGACGCCAGTCTTTCGTCATGTTGTATACCTTTGGCTGCAACCTACGGTGATTTACTGTGTGGTAGGCAACGCTTAGGTCTATATATGCCACTCCAGTCACCTGGTTGGGCTCGGAACCATCCTCAATTAGTTCTGTCAAGTTGAGGATTTAACTACTGCAAGATCTCCCAGGTCTGAATCCAGCTTATTCCTTGATCAGCATCGATTACACCTGGAGAGAGACAGGACGATCAGAACAGGACTGTGTGTAATGGCGGGATATTGTCAAGCCTATTGTCAAGGAGCGACGGGCTTTGATTAATTGATTGATTGTTTGATTGATTGATTGATTGATTCATGGTCTTCTGCTTCAAAGGGAACTAGAAACGAAAAACAAAAAGGAAACCACTTGCCAGGATCATCCAAACCTACATCAGTGCCCTGGCACTTGTGATTTATTGCTCATAAAATAGAAGATTTGGGTAACCAACTCCCACTGTTAGGCTGTTAGTGGACGGGCAAGAAATATAATGGGATAATACAAGTTAACACATTTACTACCTCCAAAACTAATTATCTGATATCAATTCAGAAGTGATCAATATACGCCAGGTGTTGATCACCTGATATATACCAACTTCTTCAACAGTCCCAGTGACAAGACGGCTCTTACGTAACTGTGAGTGTGAATGTTGTGACTTGTTTAGCACGGATACTTCTTCATGTCTTTACATGTTTGGATTATGTTGTCCTGACAAAAGATATGTCTCAACCTATAACCGCTTGAAGTCCACGTGTCTTTAGAGACTTTATAGAAGGTCAAGTGTCACTACTGTCATTCTAGTAGTCCATGTGTCGCTACGTTGTAGCTGTAGAAACATCGTACATATTTAAAACTGAACTTTGATATGTCGGATTACATACATGAGTAATTGGTCGTGAACTTTGACTCTACGGCAGAGCGTAACCGTAGCGTCTGTGTAGCGGAGGTTCGGAATGTTTTGAACACCAATTGTGAACGGGTCAAAGTTTACCAGACACTGTCAATCGTTCCAGCCAGAAGACCAGCATCTTTAATGGAGGCATGTCTGCTGTCCCCTGTTGACTAGTTTGGTATAGTTGAGCCGACCAGCATCTTTAATGGAGGCATGTCTGCTGTCCCCTGTTGACTAGTTTGGTATAGTTGAGCCTCATAAACGAACAGAGAGTCTTCAGAGAGAGTCATTTGCTGGCATTCTCTAATACTTGAACAAATCTTCTACAATTCTGTTGTTTCTTCTCTCTTACTGCCTTAAGGTGAATATTATATCAACTTTCACTCACCAAGCGGTAAGGATGACTAACGTCTGGTCAGACATAACATACTGATCAGACATGTTAGTCAGGGTCAGGAAAATATACTGACCATAACCGCCACCTTGACTTCCACGTAGTCCTTTCTGGAAATGGACTGTTCTTCTTGGCAGCCTGGCTAACGAGGTGGGGGATCGACGTGATGCTGGTAGTAGTGAGGGACACGTAGATGGAGCTAGGCGTTCCACAACCGCCTTGAGGAATCCGGTCCACCTTCTTCAGCACGCTCGGGATGTGAAGAAAGCTACAACAACACGACACTACACGTCCTTTTTAGGACGCACAAAATAGTAAACCTACTCATTGTGGGCATTCACAACAACAACAACATCAGCAACAACAACAACAACAAGAGCAATAGCAACAACAACAACATCAACAACAACAACAACAATAACATCAGCAACAACAACAACATCAGCAATAACAACAACAACATCAACAACAACAACATCAACAACAACAACAACAACAACAACAACAACACCATCAACAACAACCAATTTTCAATCCATTTGGCAACTTACCCACCTATCCCATGTGATTTTAACTTTCGAAATAATCTTTGATGAGGTACTCTATCAAAGGCCTTTGCAAAATCTAGATAAATAACGTCCACTGGCTTCCCTTTATCTATCATTATGGCAACCTCCTCCATGAATTCCAATATATTTGTTAAGCATGATCTCCTTTTAGTAAACCCATGCTGACTATTTCTAATTAGATTAAATTTGTCTAAATGCATTACAATGTTTTCTTTGATTATTGACTCTAACAATTTACAGACTATGCTCGTTAAACGCACAGGTCTATAAATAGCTGGATTTGATCATTTGCCCTTTTTTAATAAAGGGATCACTCCTGCATCTTTCCAATCCCGTGGAACAATCCCTTTTGCAAATGCTACAGAACATAATATCGCTAATGGTTTTTCTAATTGGTTTCAAACAGCAATTTTGGATGAATACCATCTTGACCTGGACATTTATCCACTTTCAACCCTTCAATTTTTTTAAAAACCATTTCCTCTGTAATACAGACTGATCCTAATCCCTCTGTATCCATGTCTCTTTGAAAAATATCTATAGGCTCTGGGATCTTGGAGCAGTCTTCTTTATGTAGACTGTGACAAACTACTAATTGAGTAGATTAGCTGCCTCCCTATTCTCACTTATTATTTTCCCTGTACTGTCTAGGAGAAGGCCTACTTTGTCTTTCGTTCTTTGTTTATTTCTAACGTAAGAGAAGAAGCTTTTACTGTCAGTCTTGATCCTCTCAGCAAGTTTTTTTGGGAAATCTATTTTTGCTGTTTTATTCGGTTTGAGATATGTTCTGCTCGTCCAAATATTTTACATATGTTTCTTTTGATTTACCTGCCTCTATATATTTTTTCAACGCTTATTTTTAGCTCTTCTACATTTAACTACAAATCTAGTTTTCCACTTTTTGCGCATGGGGTGTACCTCCCTACATGGAACACATTCCTCGTTTAGCTTTTCTAGAACTGTTTTAAAACTCTCCCACTCCTGTTCAACATCTGTTCCTCCGACAATATCTTTCCAGATTATGTGGTTCGCTGCCTCTTGCATCCTCTTAGAGACGTATGGTTTTCTGTATGTGGTCTTCGTCTGCTTTTGTGTATTGGCCTCTACGACTCTTCTACATGTAGACTACGTCTCTTTTCCTCTAGGCGTTACGTGAAAAAGTTCACCTATTGCCTAACCACAGACCACCTGTTCTTATGTTTTTCTGTTCCCTCTGAATTGTCTTGTTCTCTCCCAGAAACGTCCTTTGTGTTACCTTGTCAAACGACTGCAGACCCAGCTTCTGCTGATGAGACCTGTAATTCCTCCCCCAAAATGTCTGGTCATCCGCCATGTTTCCGAGTCATATACAAGGACATGCTTCATATTTTAAGTGAAACTCATCAACATCCTCAATTTTAAAAAAAAATGTATTTCCTTTCTTTCGTTTTGTTTGCCTTATTTCTCTATTACCCAAAGCAGTGGGTGTTGTACTGTGTTCTTATTTTGCGCATGTCGGTTCAGTGCATCCGACTTCAGCATGCATTTTATGAAACGATCTGCTTCCTCCTGCATTTTTTAAGGGTTTGCTTCCACCGGGTAACGGCCGGTGCTTTGATTGTGAATGGAACCCAGCACCTTCGGGTTGTAAGCCGTGTCACTTAACCATTATTCCACGCCGTCCCCTACATCTTCAATTGAGAATCACGAATTTGGAAAGCAAAGTTTCTTTAGGCATAAAATCGATCTATTTCCAATAGGATCTAGCCATTGATTTGTAGTAAAGCACTGACAATGTGAGATATCTTGTTGGAGGCTTCTTTAGTTAGAGGCTTCTAGAGTTTGAGGCTTCTAGAGTTTGAGGCTTCTAGAGTTTGGGGCTTCTAGAGTTTGAGGCT
The DNA here is from genome assembly GCA_036924085.1 of Ariolimax columbianus. NCBI lineage: Eukaryota > Metazoa > Mollusca > Gastropoda > Stylommatophora > Arionidae > Ariolimax > Ariolimax columbianus. Next base: position 3,360,741 of record JAVGWX010000015.1, read on the forward strand.
TCTAGAGTTAGAGGCTTCTAGAGTTTGAGGCTTCTAGAGTTTGAGGCCTCTAGAGTTAGAGGCTTCTAGAGTTAGAGGTTTCTAGAGTTAGAGGCTTCTAGAGTTTGAGGCTTCTAGAGTTTGAGGCTTCTAGAGTTTGAGGCTTCTAGAGTTTGGGGCTTCTAGAGTTAGAGGCTGGAGTTAGAAGCTTCTAGAGTTAGAGGCTTCTGAGTTAGAGGCTTCTAGAGTTAGAGGCTTCTGAGTTAGAGGCTTCTAGAGTTAAAGGTTTCTAGAGCGAAGCTTCTGGAGTTAAAGGCTTCTTGAGTTAAAGGCTTTCTAGAGTGTGAGGCTTCTAGAGTTGAAGGCTTCTAGAGTTAAAGGCTTCTAGAGCGAGGCTTCTAGAGTTAGAGGCTTCTAGAGTTAAAGGCTTCTAGAGCGAGGCTTCTAGAGTTAGAGCCTTCTAGAGTTAAATGCTTTCTAGAGATAACGGCTTTCTAGAGTTAGAGGCTTCTAGTTAGAGGCTTCTAGAGCGAGGATTCTAGTGTTAGTGGCTTTCTAGAGTTAGGCTTCTAGAGATAGGCTTCTAGTTAGAGGCTTCTAGAGTTAGAGGCTTTCGGAGATAGAGGCTTTCTAAAGTTAAGGGCTTGTAGAGAGAGCCTTCTAGTAAGATGCTTTTAGAGTAAGAGGCTTCCAAGAGTTAGAGGCTTCTGGAGTTAGAGGCTTCTAGAGTAAGAGGCTTCTAGAGTAGAAGGCTTCTAGATTTAAATGCTTCTAGAGTTGAAAGCTTCTAGAGTTGAAGGCTTCTAGAGTTAGAGGCTATCTAGAGTTAACGGCGTCTAGAGTTAAAGGTTTTTAGAGCGAGGCTTCTAGAGTTAGAGGTTGTCTATACTCAAAGGCTTCTAGAGTTAGAGACTATCTAGAGTTAGAGGCTTTCTAGAGTTAGAGGCTTATAGAGTTAGAGGCTTCTAGAGTTAGAGGCTTATAGAGTTAGAGGCTTCTAGAGTTAGATGGCTGATCGTTGCAGAGCTGAGCGGTACATTGAGAACTGTAACCTCCATTACAATAATGGAGAAAATAACAGTGGCTGCAGCTCTTAGGGCCAGTCAGACTCCCAATCTTACTTCGGAAGGTACAGAAGAGCTGGCCAAGACATGAGTGGATGGCAGCTGTAGGGGCCTCAGACTTGCTGATGTTGGTATGGGTATACAGCTCTGTCATTGTGGGGCCTATCATCATCATCATCATCATTATCATCATCATCATCATCATCAGGTGCCCTGCCGGCTGGTGTTGACGATCATGGACCTCGGTCCACTGCTATCACGTGTGCCATCTACCAATTCTGATGTTGATTGTCGGCCGTGGTATTCTCTCTGGCTGTTCAACATCTCCTCTCTCGGCCTTCCTTTGTCCCTCTTTCCTGCTATCTTTGCCGATGTCAAAACGTGCTTCAAACTACCTCTACTCATAACAAGCCAGGGAGAGGATGTCTGCCTTGTACTCATTCTTGTAATGAAATGTCTTTTGTCTGTGCCTCTTCGAGAACTGTATCATTAGTCTTCTTTGCCATAGAACCCGCAGCATTCTTCTGTTTTTTTGTCTTCTTCTTCTGCGTTTGTTCTTAATCTCCCACTACTAAGCCCTGAACAGGGTTTTGTTCTCAATCTCCCGCCACCAAGCCATGAACCGGGTTTTGTTCTCAATCTCCCCCTACCAAGCCCTAAACAGGGTTTTGTTCTCAATCTCTCCCTACCAAGCCCTGAACAGGGTTTTGCAAGTATCAGTAAGGTGTCCGGAGAACGAAATGTATTGTATCGTTAGTTTACATTGAACCAAACACTGAACCAAACATTGAACCAAACACGGTAACGGGGAATCAGGGTTCGATTCCGGAGAGGGAGCATGAGAAACGGCTACTACATCGAAGGAAGGCAGCAGGCGCGCAACTTACCCACTCCCGGCACGGGGAGGTAGTGACGCCAAAAAATAACAATACGGGACTCTTTCGAGGCCCCGTAATTGGAATGAGTACACTTTGAACCCTTTAACGAGGATTTATTGGAGGGCAAGTCTTGTGCCAGCAGCCGCGGTAATTCCAGCTCCAATAGCGTATATTAAAGTTGTTGCAGTTAAAAAGGTGGTAGTTGGATCTCAGGCGCAGGCGGGCTGTCCGGCTCCCGCCGGTTCACTGCCCGTTGTCTCCTGCCCTACCATCTGCCGGCTCTCTCTCGCAGGTTCTCTTCGCTGAGCGTCCCGGGTGGCCGGCGCGTTTACTTTGAAAAAATTAGAGTTTTCAAAGCAGGCCTCGGCTGCCTGAATAATGGTGCATGAAATAATGGAATAGGACCTCGGTTCTATTTTGTTGGTTTCCGGAACTGGAGGTAATAATTAACAGGGACAAACGGGGCATTCGTATTGCGGCGTTAGTGGTGAAATTCTTGGATCGCCGGAAGACGAGCGACTGCGAAAGCATTTGTCAAGAATCTTTTCATTAATCAAGAACGAAAGTCAGAGGCGCGAAGACGATCAGATACCGTCGTAGTTCTGATTATAAACGATGCCGACTAGCGATCCGCAGGAGTTGATTCGATGACTCTGCGGGCAGCTTCCGGGAAACCAAAGTATTTGGATTCCAGGGGAAGTTGCGAAGCTGAAACTTAAAGGAATTGACGGAAGGGCACCACCAGGAGTGGAGACTGCGGCTTATTTTGACTCAACACGGCCAACACTGAAATGATTGACAGACCGAGAGCACTTTCGTAGGGTCTAATTTGGAAGGGGTGCTGGATTTAGACCCTAGGAAATCTGGGGCTAAGCTCTCTGTGGCTCGATTGGCCTGTATTCAGAGTTCAATAGAGGAATTGACGGAAGGGCACCACCATGAGTAGAGCCTGCGGCTTAATTTGACTCAACACGCCAATACTATAGAAATGACTGACAAATCGAGAGCACTTTCGTTGGGTCTAATAGTGAACGTGTGCTGGTATTAGTCCCACGGAAGACAAGTCAGTTTTTTAAACTCCTAATGAAAGAGCGTCTGCAATCTTGTTTTAACCCTGCAGAAATCGCAGGTTCCAGACACTTGGTCATTGACAAACTAAACAAAAAAAAACCCTCTATTGATTCGTCCGGTCTAATAGTGAACGGGTGCTGGGAATAGACCCTCAGAAGACAGGTTAGTTTTACCCTACTAATGACAGGGCGTTGCTACGGTAATCCTGCTCAATTCGAGAGGAGCCGCAGACATTTGGTTTATGTTCTAGGCTGATAAGCCAATGGCGCGAGGCTACCATGTGAGGGACTACGGCCGAACGCCTCTAAGCAGGAATCCCGCCCAAAATCTCAGCACCCCTAAGATGGGAGGCTTCGATATGGCCGGGACCTGTGGCTCGCGCCTCAGCCCCACCCGAAGAAACTTTGCAGAAATAACCAAAGCAAAGATGCACGAAGACCACATGAACGCACTAACAACACCAAAGCCCATCCCTACTGTACGAAAACCTACCTGGAGGCAGCATATATTTCCAGAGGTGGTAGAAATTATACCAGGTATTGGAAACAAAAACTGCCAGACTGAAAAAGAAAGAAGAGATACTACCCTGAGTTACATAATGGAAAACTACCCAAGCATGGACTGGACCCATGCATACACCAACGGTTCTGTAACAAATACAACACAGAACGGAGGGAAAGGAGCTTTTCTAAACCTACCAAATGGCAGAAAAAAAAACACTGTCATTCGCAAATGGAAAATACACAAGCAATTTCAGAGCGGAGGGAGAGGCACTGAGGGCGGCAGTGGAAGAAATGGTGACATATAAAAGGAATGAAAGCCACATAGTCCTGCTTACAGATGCTTTGGCCGTAGTCACAGCACTAAAAAGCCAGAAAAATACTGAACTTAATGATTTAAGAGCAGTACTCTATCAACTATGCCAGCAGTCGGCACCAAAAAGGGTAGTGGTACAGTGGGTTCCATCTCAATGCAACATTCAAGACAACGTGGAGGCAGACAGACTGGCAAAAGCAGGTGCAAAACTACCACAACCAGATACTAGTATGACATACGAAGAGTCAAAAAGGCTTATTAGAGTTAGATACATGACCAAATGGAAAACCGAATATACTGGCTACACCAAAAACGATGTCTATTACCAGTTGAACAGAAAAGAGCAGGTCGTGGTCTTCAGACTTCGCACTGGCCACAATAGACTGAGGTACCACCTATTCAACAAATTGAAGATAGGTGGCACCGACGAATGCCCGTGTGGTACCGGGAAAATGACCGCTGAGCATTTGCTGCAAAACTGCCCGACATACGAGGATCAGAGAGAGCACATGTGGCTATCACCAGTGGCAACACTAGACAAGCTCTATGGCAGTGTCGACAGCCTCAGGATGACCGCTGCTTTTTTCGAAAAAAATAATGGTTACTGTCTGACTGCGTACGATAAAGAAGAAGAAGAAGAAGGAAACCTTTTAGATACTCCATCTAGCGGCTAAGGAAACTGTGCAGAAGTTATTTTGTCCACATTTCAGATGAGTGAGCAGGTCCAAAAGAAAATATGATATGGTAAGCTTGAGTCAGGCAAGCGAGCTCGTGGTGGCAAAATAAAACGTTACAAAGAAACTCTGGAAGCTTCACTGAAAAACTGCGGCCTTGACTCTGATGGTTGAGGGAACATTGCTGCTGATCGCTCTGTCTGGCGAAGGAAAATCTTTTCTGTCGACATTTATATGGAGCAGACAAGAATCAGGGAAGCTGTACTGAAACAAGCGACACGAAAGTAAAGAGAAATGTGACTTCCGCCTGACGGTCAGACAGTGTTTCTCTGCTCTCGGAGCCACATACGCTTTCGGGCTCGGGTTTGGTCATCGATCTACGAATCCACTCAGGATTGACAGATGACAATGTGGTTCTCTTCTGAAACGATGTACAAACAACAACGCAGTGTGTTATTTCGCGCTAACGTTTATTGAGAGAAAACAATATTAGAAAGATAGATAAAGAAAAGAACCTAGGGGTTATAATAGATCATACAGGTAAGGTGAGGGAGCAAGTTCAGGTAGCAGTAAAAATGGCAAATGCAACGTTAGGTATGATAAAAAGAAATATTAAACATAGAAATAAGGAAGTGATAGTCAAACTGTATAAAGCATTAGTTAGACCTAGAGGGGATATAAATATGCTGGAAAGGATACAAAAAAGAGCGATAAAGTTGAAAGTGGGATTTCAGAACTACAGTTACGAGGAAAGACTAAGAAAAACCGGGCATCAGTCTCTAGAAGAGAGAAGAATTCGAGGTGACAATACAGGTTTATAAGAAGATCAGAGTAATGGATAAATTAGACTATAACAAGTTTTTTTTCAAAATTCAGCCACCCACAAGAGCAAGAAGGCATAGCTACAAATTAACTAAAGAGAGGTCCAGATTAGATATTAGGAAATATTGTTTTAGTCAGAGAGTGGTGTCTGCTTGGAATGCATTACCACGGGAGGAGGTAGTGGAGGCGGGGACAGTTAATGGATTTAAGAATAAATTGGATGCGCATAGCTTTTAGAGAAAAGTAATTTAAATGAAATTGGTTATTGACAAACTCTGCAGGGACTTCTTTCTTCTTCTTAGCGTTGAGGATCTTTTGGTCATGCTATATCTGCAGGCCAGTCGCCATGAAGAAGTCTGTAATCTTCACCAGGTCGGAGCGGCTGCCCCACAGCTTTTGTCTCAGCTCTGCATCCTCTGGCCAGGTCTGGCATCTCATTTCCCTATAGATTGGGCATTCCTGTAGAATATGTTCAGGGTTCTGGCCTCCTGTTCCACATGGGCACTCATCGGTGTGTGAGATCTTCAGTTGGTATAGATGTTCTATTAGTCTGCAGTGTCTAGTCCTCAGGCGAAATAAGGTAGTTTGTTGATTTCTTTTGAGTTGGTGAATTGAGTCTGGTGTACTGTCTATGTTCCTGTCTTCGCTTCGTTGGTGTGTACACTGATTTCCGATGTTGTTCTTGATTTCTCTGAATTGTACTCGATGACTAAATTGTGCCATTTTGCTGCCATCTTTTGCCAGAATGTCAGCTCTCTCGTTTCCCGTCATTTCGCATTTGGAGGGTAGCCACTGGAGGGCTATTGTTGAGTATCCCTGGAGTTTTATCAGTTCTGATCTAATCTCTGATAACAGTGGTTCGTTGTTTGTTTTCGGTATTGTCTCTAATAGTAGCAGGGTCTTAAAAACCAGTATAAAGACGTTAGGTTAAGTTTCGTTTCACCGTCTTACAGTGTCGTTCGTATGACAATGTGTGATCCATTGTATTTCCCAGGTACGTATGTGTATCGTTATGTTCAAGTTCTTGCCCCTGCCAACTAATCTTTCAAACTCAGAGGGTTATTCTAACATGCTACTGTGGCTTGTGAAGCTAGGTTGTCTGATCATTCATTGCTATAAACTATACAGTTAAGAGGGATCGCATCCAGAGGTAATTACAAGAATAGCACAAACAACAGCGACGCTTACTCGGCTGAAACCTATTTGGCAAGACAAGCGGCTTGCCATCGGCATAAAAGTTAGACTAATGCGTACATATAAAGATCGTGTCACGAACGTATAAATACGACAGAGAGTTGAAAACGCTTTTGGTCTTTTTGAAGATCTGTTCGCAACAATCAAAAGATGAAAGATGGCCTGGTGCGGGCACGTCGCGGGGTCCAACGGAATTACCAACTCGGTACTCTTTGGTTCCGTGCCGGGAATGAAAGGGCGAGAACGTCCAGGGAAGAGGTGGGTGGACAACATCACTGAGTGGTCAAGCCTTCGTCCCGGTGAGATACGACAGCAGCAATGATTACAAGCAATGCTATCACGGCATGGGTCAAGGAACACACTGACTCTAACCAATTTCATGTTATGTCCACAATGGTAGCCGTATAGACTTATTCACCTGTCTGATCGTGTGATCACACTCTCAACTCTATCAAAGGATGACTGTACCGAAACCTCGCTTAGTGTCATTGATGGAAATGTAGGGAGTACAGGAGTTGGCCACCACACCTGATAAAAAGCTGAGGTCTTGTACAGGGCTAGTACAAGTCTCTGACACTGCATCATTGACAGCAGTGAGTGCTATTGGATTGCCTTATCTCTCCACAATCATTTACCTTGCATCTTTTTTAACACCTTCATCCATTAGCAGTCATATAACAAAGCACATCTCTCTTTTTGTTCTTCCTCTCTCTCTCTCTCTCTCTCTCTCTCTCCCTACTTTGGTTTCTTGTTTCTCTGTACTATCAATAAACAAATTTGACTACCAACTAATGTGTGACATAAATGAACTATTGTGATCATATAAGAAATTCCAATGTTCACTGCCCACTGCTAGGCGCAACATAAAATACACAAGGAAGTAAAGCTCACGAACAAAAACTAGCCTTGAAAATCTGTCAACCGTAACGGCTATCCCAACAACAAACTATTGGTTATGTCAAGTAAAGAATGTAAAAATACATTGCCAACTCGCTGTTCATACTCATGGATGTATCAAATAATACAAACACTGCAGTCGGGGATGAAGTGGTAGAAACTTTACTATAAGAGAGATCTCAGCTTTTGTGAAATGAGGGTAGCCCTTCCTCGCTGTCTTGACCTAATTACATATTAAAGATAGGTAAATTTAGTTCCATATCAGTAATTACTGTCAAGTATGAGGTACTAGAGACTTCATAGTTCGGATGCACACACGAATCCATACACTGAACAATACGTCCTGACACCGCCTTAAAGACTACTGTCTGGGGTGGGAAAAGACGAGCCTTTGCCAATAGAATCCAGAAAGACAAACCTTAATTCGAACCAAAAACGTCAGCTTTTGTTAGAACCACTTCTTGTCCCTATGTCAATTTTTTTCTAACAGTAAATCAGGTTCTCAGTTACAGCTGGGTTGGCTGGAACATGTTGCAACCGGAGAGTAAACCGTGTACCTCAGCGAGAGAAGCACCCACTCTAACAACGTTACATCCAACGTTCTATACTGTGGTCTTATAATCCTTTCCTTACAATGTTTCCATGGAATTCCCACTTTTTCTTCTGCATATCTCATGAAATAATTGTTCCTTTGTGCCAGAATGTTCAAAGATCTGCAAGTCAATAATGTTAGGACTGACCTTATTCTGACACTAACAAGGATATTTGATTAATATTACAACATAGCATATATTACAACATAGCGAGTGGTCTGCCGGGGTCTTTGTATATGATACGGACACGAATAGGGCCACTGCCTCACTGAAAGCATGTCGTAAGAAGCGACTAACTGTGTGACATAGCATAACACCGGCCATGGTTTGATGGTTTGTTTAGAGCACCATAGATAGCGCATAACAGGCTGCGGCGCTACTTTGCTCTAGTCGATGGACTCGCATATCGCTTAACCACCCTCCGTAAGCGCTTGTCCCAAAGCAGCACAGCTGTTTGCGCCTAGCCTGCTAAGAAGGAAACCCTTCTGCCGGCTACATCCCGCTCATACCGAGCTGGGATCTGTGCGGGGGCATCTTCTCCTGTAGAAAAATGTCGACGAAGAACTATGCAAGGGATGTAACCCATAAAATGTAAAAATAAGTCATATTTAGAGTTATCCCATCATAAAAAATTCGCGTGAGAGGTTCTGGCTTGGGCGTCTCCCCTCTTTATCCAGGTACAACCTAGAACGAGTGAGCTATGGCCCTACACCAGAACCACATGGACGTGTACATTGGCATCTGTACACTGAAGGCGATAGGTGTTAATTATCCACCCGACCAAATTTCTCACGCTTGTTGTCGTCCTCGTGCACGACATATGGGGAGGAACAGCTCGCGACCCCGGGCGCTCGTCTCGCGACGATTGTGACAGCAAAGCCGTGCTTATCACAAGAGCTGAACCTTGAACCTTGACCGGCGTCGAAGTCATGGAGCGAACTAGACAAGTAACTGGCAGAAGACAACACTGGCTGCTCCTGTAGCTGTTAATAGTAATGTTACAGTTAACATATATGCTGATGCCTGTTTGAACTAGCTCTGTTGTGGTAACAACGTCTTGCATATTGTTTTTAAAATGTATCTAATAATATACATTAAAATTTAATTAAATGTTATAAATTACCCAAGAGTAGAGTTTGTCTAAAATGCTGCATTAAACACACACAAACTATTAGAATGGTTTGCTTATTTGCGTGTAATTATTAAATTATGTATATTATTGTGATGCATTTATTACTTCCCTTTCTTTTGAATACAAAACCATTGTGACGAAGTAAACATTGTCCATGTAAATACAGTTCACTACTAGGCCGTGAAACTATTATCTAGCTAGCCGAAGATTCTGTGCTGAGAGTTAGGTATGGTTAAGCGTGCTTATATTGCGTGTGTGCTATTTCATAAATGGTTCAGCGTTGGATATGTTGAGTATATGTAAGCAAGGGTATGTAAACTTTCTTGTTATAAATTTCTCGAAGATTGTTAATCTCCCTGTGCATATCCAAAATGTAAACTGTACTTTTTCAACAACAGCACACCCATTACTTTCATTATAATAACACCAGTGATATAGAATCGTGCATGTTCACAGCTGGCTGAATAAATGTAAATGTAATATTCATAATATGTCATTTGAAATACGTAAAAATCAAACTGAATCTTATTCCAGTGTGTGAATTTTCATTGTTAATTTTTTAGATCACAACATGCATAAGTTGGCATCTTTAAGAATGTAAACAAACAGCTGCTAAAGTACACATTCATGCTGTCCTGTGTATTGATGAAATTGCATGTTGCACACATTTGGTATATCCGAATAATGGCCCTATTAACAGACACAAAAAAGGCAAAGCCCTGGTAGTAATACATGCCCTATTATATCAGACAAATATTTGCACATATGGTCGGCACTACGTCTTGTGCTGAATACATTTCGAGGCAGAAAATAAATTGGTTTGGTCATCTCATGAGAATGCACCCTCATCATCTTCCACTTGGGGCTTACAGTGCTGGTAGATCTGGCTACAGGGTAAGGGGATGGCCGCGAGGTAGGTGGATAGATAACATTACAGTGATTTTGCAATGACAAGGGCTCATATTGACCGACGCAAAGCACTTAGCGCAGGATAAACAACTTAAGCGCCTCACAACGCTAAACCGCACAAGTGGAAAGAAAAATAAATAACTAATTTGCACATATACATATTTCTTTGTGTGTGTGTGTGTAAGCTCTACATTATAGACGAATTTTAATAAACATGATAATACATTTTACATACTGTTCCTGATGGTTTAAAAAAAAATGCAGATTTAGAATTGCTTGCAGAACCATTTTGTTTGGTTGTTGATGCAACATTTAGCTACTTCAAACTCAGTTGGAGGATGGTTTATTTTTAAATGTTGGAATGTCCAAACCTAAGGCTTTGAGAGTCTTCAATGCTATTGGGGTTAACATGTTCACAGCAAGATAATAGGCAGGAACATAAAGACTGGTGTTGATGTGTTAACTTGTGAATAGTAAAATACTATGTAGTAGATTAAAACTTGGTGTCAGTCTGCTAACATGTGGATAGTAAGATAATATGTAGTAGATTAAAACTTGGTGTCAGTCTGCTAACATGTGGATAGTAAGATAATATGTAGTAGATTAAAACTTGGTATCAGTCTGCTAAGATGTGGATAGTAAGATACTATGTAGCAGATTAAAACTTGGTGTCAGTCTGCTAACATGTGGATAGTGAGATAATATGTAGCAGATTAAAACTTGGTGTCAGTCTGCTAACATGTGGATAGTGAGATAATATGTAGCAGATTAAAACTTGGTATCAGTCTGCTAAGATGTGGATAGTAAGATAATATGTAGCAGATTAAAACTTGGTGTCAGTCTGCTAACATGTGGATAGTAAGATAATATGTAGACTCTTAAAATGTAGTGCTGTCCTGTTGACGTGTGGTTAAAGTGATCATATGTAGGACATTAACGCTCAATTTTGGTCGACTAACAGGTTTAAAGTCTTTCTACTTTGCTTTCAGGATTTTTTGGTCATGTTATATCTACATACCAGTTGTCATGATGATGTGTGTAGTCTTCACCAGATCAGAGTTGCTGCACAGCAACTATTGCCTCAGCTCCGCACTCTCTGATTACGTCTGACATCTCACTTCACTACAAACGAAGTATTCCTGTAAAATACTTTCAGAATTATGTTCCCCTGTTCCACATGGGCACTCATCAGTGTATGAGATCTTGAGTCAGTTTAGATTTTCTAGTATTCTTCAGTGTCCAGTTTTCAAGTGAAATAAGGTAATTTGTTGGTTTCTTTTGAGTTAGTGGATTCTCTCCATTGGTGTATTTAATTGTATCTGCTGATGTTTTGATGTCTCTATGTCAGTAGTAAGATAGTACGTAGCACAGTTAAGCTCGGTATCAGTCTGTTTACATGTGGATAGTAAGTTAAATGTGAGATTTACTTTACAGGGCTGGTCGGCTAACATGCAGAAAATAAAATAAAATGTAGGACATTAATGTCCAACATCGGTTTCTTAACATGAGGGTAGTAAAATATTTTATGTAAGACATTAAAGATTGGTGTCAATCTGTTAACATGTAGATCTTAAGATACTATGTACCACACTAAATCTGGGCATCGATCTATTAAAACATGGATAGTAAGAGATTATATAGGACATTCAAGTTGACATACAGCTGTTAATATGTGGATAGCAAGATATTATTTAGCACAGCTAAGTTCGATGTTGATCTGTTAAACTATGGATACTAAGATAAAATGTTGAATATTACTTCTCAGGGTGGGTCTACTAACATGTGAATCATGAAATACTCTACAGTATAGTAATGCTTGGGCTCCATCTGTTGACATGTAGATAGTTAGCTACTATGTAAGACATTAAATTTTGGCGTCAGTATGTTAACATGTAGATAGAAAGATGCTATTTAAGACATTATAGATTAGTGTTGGTCTACTAATATGGATATTTAGAAAATATGTAGGACGTGAAAGTTTGCTGTGCCAATAAGTGGCTAGTACAATATAATCTAGGAAAATCAAGCTTTCTGTCAGTCTGATAAGCTGTGGATAGTAATATATTATGTAGGACAGTAAAGCTTGGTGCCGGACTGTTGACATGGGGACAGCAAATAGCGTGTAGGACATTAAATGTATTGTTGTCCTGTCAACATGCGGATAGTTAGACATTATTTTTTACACTAGAGCTTGTTGACAGTCTGTCAACATGCGGATAGTTAGACACTATTTTTGACACTAGAGCTTGTTGACAGTCTGTTAACATGTCGATTGAAAGATAATACGCATGACTAACACTCAGTGTTCTTCTGCTGGCAAGTGGATTCTAAGATAAAATGTAGGACATCAAAGCTCGGTAAAGGTCTGCTGTGGGATCTTAGTGTGGGACATTAATTAACAGGGTCAGTCTGTTAACATGTGGATAGTAAGATACTATCTGAGACAATAAAGCTCGTTGTCAGTGTACATCTTTTGTCATGCAAATATTAAGATAATATTTAGACCATTAAAGCTCAGTGCCTTTCTCTTTACATGTAGAAAGTAAGATACTGTTTTTATCAGTAAGGATCAGTGTAGGTCTGTTAATATGTTGATAGAAAAAAATTATTTATTACATGAAAGCTCATTGTTGGTCTGTTAACATGGGGACAGCAGGAAACTGTTTAGGACATTCATTGTCGGTGTCTGTCTGTTAATATGTTGAAGGCAAGATATTATATAAAACATAAAATACATGATATGCAGGACTGTAGAGGTCACATTTAGTCTGCTAACATGGGAATAGGAAGATACTATATAGGACCTTAAAGCTCGGAGTGAATCTGTTAACATGGTGACTGTATGATACTATGGGGACACTAATGTTCATGATTGGCTTTAACTTAACTTCATTGTACTGGTTTAGAAGGCTCTTCAGAGTCTGTATACTTCTTCTTCTTCGTACGCTGTTTACAGCGATATTTACGTTGCACTGATTTAATTTGTTAGCCAGTGGCTCAGTGCATCCGATTTCAACAGGCGTTTCTGTAGGGTTGCCCTCCTTAGCCTTTGGCTGTCCCCAGCCTAACTGCAAGGCAGCAGTTGTTTTTGGTCAGAGTTGTCTCTCTTGGGAAGTTGTCTTGCAGGACTATCGAGTCTTCCCTACTCGTGTCTATAGCGTTTGGAAATGATATGATGGACTATGTACTAGTTTGTACTATCCCGGAAGAGAGGCAGTCCAGTGTGACTTTTTCCCAGGATCGTCACGTCCTGCCAGAAACGTAGCATATGCATATGAGTGAGGTATCTTTTTGCTCGCTCTATTTTCTCGGCTCATCTGCAGTGATGGTACGCCTAGCATTCCCCGCCACCCGGGAGCTTGCCACCATAGGACAGGAGGTGCAGTGTCCGCTGGACTGCATCTCTTCTGCGTCCATTGGAATGACTGATAGCAGACAGATGCAAAGAGCGAGGAAGGAGTGCATTTTACCAGGTGCATTCCTGCGGCTCGATCGTGCCGGGACACAAGCCCCAGCCATGTCATAGCCTCCCATCTCAGCGGTGCTGAGATTTTGGGCGGGATTCTGGCTTAGAGGCGTTCGGCCGTAATCCCTCAGATGGTAGCTTATCAGCCAAGCACGTGAACCAAATGTCAGCGACCTGTGATTCCTCTCGAAATAGTGCATTTGACCAGGTGACAAGCCTAGTCTTGCAAGGAGATGTTGTCCGCCTAGGGAGCGGACATGGTCAAGGGTTGAGTCTCAGCAGTTCGCAGTGAGGTAGCTGATCTACTGCTTAGGGTACCCGACCGAGAACTAAGTCTTCTACAAATGATTTCATTCCTCATCGCCGTATGGGGTGAATATCGAGCAGCTTCCCGCCCGCTTTTATCAGCGGACGGCAGAGACCTCATTCTGCGGCTTGACCGGGCGGGGCTGGAGCGTGACCCCGAGGTCCCCACCCTGTCGAAGCCTCCCTTTGCATTTGTGCTGGGCTGCTTTTAGGCAGCTCTTGTGCTCTCTTGTTCTTGTAGTTGGCCGTGCTTTGAAAAACTTGGTAAAGTCTAATTTATCCTTTTCATTAATTAATTATAAAAGATCCCGTCACGCTATACGGCACATAGGAAATATTGTATTAGGCCCATATTATTTTGTAACCAACAGCATATAGTGGATGATGTGGTCAGCATCACGCCAGCCTTTACGTCCCAGATTTTTCTGGTACCCAATTTCTGTGGCTGGGACGACCATAGGGGCCGGTCTGTGATTAGAGAAAAAACAAAATGAATTTATACACTTGTATTAAGTAACCAGTCTGTTAACACGTGGTCGATAAGATACTGCGTAGGACAGTTTGTTTGTTTGTTTTTTTGGCGTTCACTTTATTTTTCTATACCACAAGGTGGTTCGCGTTGCACTTTGGTTTTTATTTTGTGCCTGTCGGCCCAGTGCATCCGACTTTGGCATGCATTTTATCTTATGGTCTGCTTCCTCCTGCATGTTCTAAGGGTTTGCTTTATCAGGGTAACGGCCACTGCTGTGATGTAGATCGACCCAACACCTTCGGTTTGTGAGCCGTGTCACTTAACCACTAGCTCTCACCGTCCCCACTTAGGATCGTAAAATTCTTCATCAGTCTAGATTTGTTGAAATGTGGATACAAAGAAACCGCAGAACAACAAAGATTGGTGTCAGTCTATGAGCATGTGCATAGAAAGTTTGTAGGTGTGACCATTATATCATCGTGCTGGTCTGTTAACATGGGGACAGATGACATTATATCTTGGTGCGGGTCTGTTAACATGGGGACAGATGACATTATATCTTGGTGCGGGTCTGTTAACATGGGGACAGAGGACATTATATCTTGGTGCTGATCTGTTAACGTGGGGACAGATGACATTATATCCCGGTGCTTGTCTGTTAAAATAGGGGACAGTTAGACACTTTGTAGGACGTTAAAGCTCGGTATCAGTCTTTTTCAATATGGAAAGAAGAGTACTATGCTAGTTAGTTAGTTTAGTCAGTTTTTTTCCACTTGTGTCGTTGAACGTTATGGGATACTTAATTCGTCTATCCGCCCCAAGTGCGTTGTGTCGGTCAATGTGAGCCCGTGTCGCTGCACAATCACTCTATCATCTATCCACCTACCTCACAGCCGCCCCCTTGTACTATAGCCAGATCTGCCAGCACTGTAAGCCATCAGTGGAATTTGATGAGGGTGCATTCTCATGAGATGACCAAACAAACTTATTTTCTGCCTAGAAGTGTCAACGGCACAAGACGTAGTGCCGACCATACTACGACTGTCGTTCATCCGCATTTCGTCTTTCTTGGTAACACTGATGACCTTCCATTCACAAGTGGAATATCTGCTTCCCCATGCCCTAGACAGAGACCATGTTTCACACTGGTAGCACAGAGTCTGAATAAATATACTGTTTGTCAGTTGTTCCTTTTTTGCCAAACTAATGCTCGTGTGCCTAAGCCGTGGTGACAGCTGATAAGTTACGCAGATTCTTTCTGACACCTAGTCTCAATTTCCTTGCTGATCTTGTCGTCTGTGGAAAAAATATACTGCCCACATACTTAAACTCATTGAAATACTATGTTGGATATGAAATCTCAGAGTTAGTCTGTTAACATGTGGATAGTAAATACTATGTAGGATATTAAATCTCAGTGTTGGTCTGTTAACATGGTGATAGTAGATACTATGTAGGATATTAAATCTCAGAGTTAGTCTGTTAACATGGTGATAGTAGATACTATGTAGGATATTAAATCTCAGAGTTAGTCTGTTAACATGGTGATAGTAGATACTATGTAGGATATTAAATCTCAGAGTTAGTCTGTTAACATGGTGATAGTAGATACTATGTAGGACATTAAATCTCAGAGTTAGTCTGTTAACATGGTGATAGTAGATACTATGTAGGATATTAAATCTCAGAGTTAGTCTGTTAACATGGTGATAGTAGATACTATGTAGGACATTAAATCTCAAGAGTTAGTCTGTTAACATGGTGATACTAAATACTATGTTGGATATTAAATCCCAGTGTTGGATCAAATCTGTTGACATACAGATACTATGATGATGCTATGTAGGACAATAAAGATAGATGTTAGTCTGCTAACATGGATACAGTAAAATGCTATGTAGGACAATAAAGATAGATGTCAGTCTGCTAACATGGATACAGTAAAGTGCTATGTAGAACAATAAAAATAGGTGTCAGTCTGTTAACATGGATACAGTAAAATGCTATGTAGGACATAAAAGCTTGGTAAGGTCTGTTAATATGATGTTAATATGTTGCCCGGTAGAAAGTAAGATTCTATGTAGGATGTTAAAGGTTATTGTCAGTCTTTTTATATGCAAAATGTAAGATTATATTTTTAACAGTAAGTCTCTGTGTAGGTCTTATAAACATGTGTATAGTATATTACTTAGGATATTAAAGATTGTTGTCAGTCTGTTAACATGTAGGCATCAAGATAACATGAGTTCACTAACAAACGGTGTCACTCTGTTATAAATGTGGAAAGTAAGATATTATATAGGACATTCAAATTCAACATTGGTCTGTTAGAAATTTGGATAGAAAGATATTATGTAGGACATTCAAATTCAACATTGGTCTGTTAAGAATTTGGATAGTAAGATATTATGTAGGACATTCAAATTCAACATCGGTCTGTTAGAAATTTGGATAGTAAGATATTATGTAGGACATTCAAATTCAACATTGGTCTGTTAGAAATTTGGATAGTAAGATATTATGTTAGCTAGTTAGTTTTCTTTCCACTTGTGCCGTTTAGCGTCGTGGGGCGCTTGAGTCGTCTATCCTGCGCCAAGAGTGTTGCGTCGGTCAGCGTCGGTCAATGTGAGCCCTTGTCATTGCACAATCACTCTGTCATCTATCCACCTACCTCACCCTTGTTCTGTAGCCAGATCTACCAGCATTGTAAGCCATCAGCGGAAGATGTAGGACATTAAAATTCAACATTGGTCTGTTAGAAATTTGGATAGTAAGATAGTATGTAGAACATTAAAATTCAACATTCATCTTTTAGAAATTTGGATAGTAAGATATTATGACCATGTCTCAAGGTCAAAGGGACTTGCAGATACCATACTACAGGGCACAGTTTAGAGCAAGCAAAGACGAGAATATCCGAGAAAATTATGGGAAGATAGCATCTATGAATAAACTAGCCTACGACTCAAGGAGGCAAAAAAAGCAACCACAGACAGAGAGGGATGGCGCAGGATTGTGGAGGTGTCAGCAGGAGTGCCCCAACAATCTCAACAGATCACAGGATGAACTGAACGGAGACACTATGTAGGACAGTAAAGATCGATATTGATCTGTTAAAATATGAATCGAAAGATTGAAAATGTTGGACAATATTTCTCATGGTAGGTCTACTAACATGTGGATAATAAAGTACTATTAGGTCAGGTCATACAGTAACCGGTGAGGTTGATGGGGCACACATGAAGACTTCCTTGCAACCCTACGCCACGCTTCTCTGTCAGCGGCTGCTGTCTGTGCCTCTTCTGGTCGGAGATTGGTCCATTCTTTTATGTTGTCCTCCCACCTCTTTTTGGGACGACCTCTTTGTCGTCTACCTTGCACCTTTCCGTGCAGGATTGTATTTGCAAGACCATTTGATCTCGATATGTGACCGTGCCCAAACGAGTTTCCTTCTTTTGACAGTTGCCAAGAGCTCTTCCAAAAGCCCTACACAGAATATTAAGGCTCAGGTTCCGTCTGTTAACATGTGGATAATAAGATAATAGGTAGGAAAGTAAAGTTCAGTTTTGGTCTACATCTTAGGACATGTGGATAGTGAAATACTATCTAGGACATGTGGATAGTGAAATACTATCTAGGTCATGTGGATAGTGAAATACTATCTAGGACATGTGGAGAGTGAAATACTATCTAGGACATGTGGAGAGTGAAATACTATCTAAGTCATGTGGATAGTGAAATACTATATAGGTCATGTGGATAGTGAAATATTATCCAGGTCATGTGGATAGTGAAATATTACATAGGACATGTGGAGAGTGAAATATTATCTAGGTCATGTGGATAGTGAAATACTATCTAGGTCATGTGCAGCTTTTGATGGTGCATCTCAATGGAGCTCCACTGCCACAAGTTAAACCTACTAAAGTCATCGATAAATGGTACTTCAGTGCTAAAACTACAAAACATGTTTAGGACACGAACGCCATGCCTCTAGCAATACATTTTTTTCTTATTAAGAAAAAGGCTAATACTGTTTAAGTAATACAATATATTTTGGTTTGGTACGCATTGTTATGTAGAAATAGCGGTGACTTAGTGCGTTGTTAAAAAATCGTTAACATAAATTGCAGGACTGGTGAGCCACTCTAAAAGAGTTAAAGCCATGTTCATGGCCCATAGCAAGAATGAGCTATTTTTTAACCAAAATTCAAAGCTGTTCTGTGGATTTTGCTTATTTAGGCTTAAAAAAACAATATGTGACGCTACAAGGATAGACATTTAGAAGTTATCCTGCCATACGGGGAACTTGGCTTGGTTTCGCTTCGTTCGTTCTCAATCTCCCGCTACTAAACCCTCAAAGGGATTATGCAGCAGAATGTAGTCCAGACAAAGGAATGCGTTGTGTCGTAGTTTACAGCTTGACTGCGATATTTGCACCTTTCAGTCCAACACATCCGCCTTAAGCAACCATTTTTTGAGTACCGGGTTAGCATTCCCCCTTCGATCCCTTCTCCTTAGCCAGTCTGCTCTGTTCCAGCCTGTTATCCAGGATCATCGCGTGGAAGTGTAGACGGGTCTTGAGAGCTCTGGTTCGCTGGCCCTGGCGCTAGCAGTCAGCTATGGGTTGCTGACCGCTGCAGCTCATGCGCTGCATACGGGGAACTGAGACGCTAGTCTAGCCAGGCACAGCATACTGACCAGGACGTCGTGTCAGGGTCAGGCATATACACTGACCAAGACCACAATCTCTCTTCCATGTTGCGTTTCATGGAGACAGGCCGTTTTCAGGCAGTCTGGCTGACGAGGTGTGATCTCCGTAATAGTGAGCGCAACGCAAATGCAAAACCGCCAGAAAGGCCACCTTCATCGACATGACAGGGATGGGACGAAAGCTACCACAACCTGCCACTTAACACTCTTTTCAGGACGCACAAAAGAGTAAACTAACTCACTGTGGGCATTGAACAACAACATCCTCCTTCTTCTTCATCGTACGCTGTCAGACGTCAACTTGAATTTGTTCTAAGAAAGTAGCGGCCATCCTGAGGCTGTTGACACTGCCATAGAGCTTGTCTAGTGTTGGCACTGGTGATGGGCACATGTGCTTTCTCTGGTCCTTGTATGTCGGGCGATTTTGCAGCAAATGTTCAGGAGTCATTTTCCCTGTACCACAAGTGCATTCATCAGTAGCACCTATCTTTAGTTTATTGAGTAGATGGTACCTCAGTCTGTTGTGGCCTGTGCGGAGTCTGAAGACCACTACCTGCTCTCTTCTGTTCAACTAGTAGTAGGCATCATTGTTTGTGTAGCCAGCATGCTCTGTTTCCCACTTGTCCATGTATCTGGCCCTAATAAGCCTTTTGGACTCTTCATAAGTCACACTAGAATCTGGTTGTGGTAGTCTTGCACCTTCTTTTGCCAGTTTGTCTGCCTCCTCGTTGCCTTGGATGTTACAGTGGGATGGAACCCACTGTACCACTACTCTTTTGGGTGTAGACTGCTGGCATAGTTGACAAAGTACTACTCTTACGTCATTATGTTCTGTATTTTTCTGGCTTTTTAGTGCTGTAACCACGGACAGGGCACCTGTAAACAAGCAACAACATCCAGTCGCACATTTCCGTGATTCGTTCAAAAAGTACTCCTGTCTCAAAGCTGTAATTCAGTTACAAGCTTGTAAACGGGTATTTCATGCTAAAAATAAGTCAACTGAACCGTTCCGCACTGATTGGTGAATGATGTGTGATGTATTGTTGGATGCCCGTTATGAATTACGTTACTATTTGGTGAGCCTGACGGTCGTTAGGTGACGTGTTGCAATGTCTTTCTTTACTTACCGAGTGTGCTGATGAAGGTGGATCGTGATCCTCCAGAATATTACCTCACTGCTACGGCGATCACGTTGCTTACTACATGGTTAGCCAGTTGGAGACAGCCTGATTTCGGGGAGAACTGCATGGAAGTGGGGGGGGGGGGGGGGGAGGTCCTTCGTCAGTGTGTTTACCTAACCCTAATTAACATTGTCTGATCAATATGATTTACCTGACCCCGGCTAACATTGTCTGATGGGTATGTTTTACCTGAACTTAACTAACATAGTTTGATGGGTTTGTTTTACCTGACCTTAACTAACATTGTTTGATGGGTATGTTTTACCTGACCTTAACTAACATTGTCTGATGGGTATGTTTTACCTGACCGGGTGTAGGTCTCCTTTCCCCATGCGCAATGTGTATTCGATGTTGTCATATTTCAGTGGCGATTCAATAAATATTTCGTTTTCCTGTCAAACAAATGGAAAGAATCTATTTCATTATTAAATGATGAGTTTGAAGAGCACATTCATGTCTTTGGAGAATGTGACAGTATTATTATATAGCTACTTCTGCAGGAAGCTAATAGGGCTCGTTTGCATGATGACATCCAAGAACCTAAAAAGATAAATCCACTTTCACACAAAACTAATTGACTATAAATATATCAAAATTCGCGTTAACAAATTAACTTTTACATAAAACTGGTCTTTTATAACAGTGTAGTAACTGTTGGCCGAGAGATGATTATTTTGAGAGACAGCTATGTGTGTAGCAACGGTAAGGCCGAAACTTGATGTTTTGACAGAGATCTCAGTGTAATAACTGTGTATCCCAGACTTGATTGTTTTGGCAGAGATCTCAGTGTAATAACTGTGTGGCCCAGAATTGATTGTTTTGGCAGAGATATGTGTGTGGTAGATTAATTATATAATTTAATTTGTTTATTGTTGTTTGTGTTGGCAGAATTATAACTTTTAGAACACAAGTGAGACAAATTGCCGTATATTTTATCTTATTAGTACTACTGGTCTACTAAAACAGCAATAGCACGCAAACAAATTAAGCTAGAACCTTCAAACATTGTCACGTCCACAGAAACTAAAATAAAAACTTTCAACCTCTCACAGCTGTCCACATAAATTAAGCTAGAGCCTTAAAACTTTCACAGTAATCCACAGAAGTCAAATTGGAACATCCAAACTCTCACAGTTGCACACAGAAATCAAGCTAGAACCTCAAAATGCTCTTTGTTGTACACATAAACCAAGCTAGAACATTCAAACCTTCGCCGCAGTTCATAGAAATCAAGCTATATAGGACATTCAAACGTTCACAATAGTCCACATAAATCAATCTAGAACATTCAAACTCACAATAGTGCCCATAAACAAAGAAACTTACTTGAGATACCAACAATTGCGACCACTCCCCAGTATATGGCCTGGTTAAGAATGACTGTACAGACGTAGCTGATTCGAGCGTCTATTACAAACGAAAATCTGTAGCAGTGAAAAATGTGACGGCGAGTTCTGACCGAATAATGACCCCGAGCCACGGTCTAGCTACTCAAAAAGTAAGAAAGAAGACTTAACGTGTCAGTGAGCAGGTGTGTTAAGTTAGCTAGCTTTAACCGCATCCAGTTTACCCGCATTTGACGGCTTTTCTTTGGTGGTCACAAAGCGATTTTATATCTTATCCAAGTATCTCTAGTTGTTAACCTAATCTTATCCAAGTATATGTAGACGTAGATCTAATCCTATCCAAGTGTCTCTAGACGTAGACCTGCTCCTTTCCAAGTATCTCTAGACGTAGACCTAATCTTATCTTACTATCTCTAAATGTTGACTTAATCTTATCCAAGTGTTTCTAGACGTAGACCTAATATTATTAAAGTATTTCTGGACGTAGACCTGATCTTATCCAAGTATCTGTAGATGTTGACCTAATCTTATCCAAGTAGCTCAACACGTAGACCTAAACTTATTCAAGTATCTCTAGACGTAGATCTAATCTTATCCAAGTATCTCTAAACGCAGACCACATTTTCATTTATCATACAGTGGATCTATGAACACTACCACACATGACAACGACAAGGTGGACAGACTAGCAAAGAAGGGATAAAGACAAGAACTGCCACAGGCTGCGACAGCCCTACAACAGCCAAGCAGCTCATACCAGCAAACAAAGAGACTTGTCTGAACTGATGGACCATGGGAAACACGGGAATGGAGATCACAAACGGCAAGCCCCAATCTAAATTACAGAAACAATCAACTCACATAGACAGAATCATAGTACCATTTTCTGGCTGAGAACCAAACACATTCCACGTAACAAGCACCTGAACATAATCCAACCACAACACACACCACAGTGCCAGCTGTGTACACACCCATATGCCACAGTTGGTCATTATCTCTTTGATTGATCGGCGCTCAACGATGCTAGGAGAATGCTTCTTCCTATGAGGCCAGATAAATGGAACACTATGTATGCACTAGACAACAACTAACACGCCCAGACACCAGTATATGGCATTGGGCAAAAGGGTATGAGCATCGATGCTTCTGGAACCTTAACAAAGTCTGGTCAGGCAAAACATACTGATCGGACATGTTAGTCAGGGTCGGGTCAAATAAAAGTAAAACAACAACAAATTGTAAGAAACAGGCCTACTTCCAAATGAGCCAGACGACACTTCATATCGGATCCACAACTAGGGGATTGCATGTTAAGTTTTGATTCGCATTATTATTTTATAAGTCTAGTGATATTGCGAGCTTAATATCTGAGTAGCAACATGTCACTTTGTCGGCTTGTGCATTCACAAGTAAAAACAACTATGATTCTCCGTATAAGTGAAATCTTACCTCGAAATCAACCATATAATCGGTATACTACAGTAAACAAAAAATATTACCTCTATCTCATCATATATTCGGTATACTAGAGTAAACACAAAATCTTACCTCTATCTCATCATATATTCGGTATACTAGAGTAAACACAAAATCTTACCTCTATGTCACCATATAATCGGTGTTCTACAGTACATGCAAAATCTTACCTCTATCTCACCATATAATCGCTGTTCTACAGTAAATACAAAATCTTACCTCTATCTCACCATATAATCGCTGTTCTACAGTAAACACAAAATCTTACCTCTATCACCATATAATCGCTGTTCTACAGTAAACACAAAATCTTACCTCTATGGCATCATATAATCGGTGTACTACAGTAAACACAAAATCTTACCTCTATGTCATCATATAATCGGTTTAGTACAGTAAACACAAAATCTTAACTATATGGCATCATATAATCGGTGTACTACAGTAAACACAAAATCTTATCTCTATGTCATCATATAATCGGTGTACTACAGTAAACACAAAATCTTACCTCTATGGCATCATATAATCGATAGGAAAGAATCACCACCAATCACAGACTGGCGCAGCACTATTGCTGAGGGTGTTCAGAGACAAGAGTCATCAAGAATAGATGAGGCCATCCAGAGACAAGAGTCATCAAGAATAGATGTAGCCATCCAGAGACAAGAGTCATCAAGAATAGATGAGGCCACCCAGAGACAAGAGCCATCAAGAATAAATGATGCCATCCAGAGACAAGAGTCATCAAGAATAGATGAGGCCATCCAGAGACAAGAGTCATCAAGAATAGATAAGGCCATCCAGAGACAAGAGTCATCAAGAATAGATGAGGCCATCCAGAGACAAGAGTCATCAAGAATAGATGTAGCCATCCAGAGACAAGAGTCATCAAGAATAGATGAGGCCATCCAGAGACAAGAGTCATCAAGAATAGATGAGGCCATCCAGAAACAAGAGTCATCAAGAATAGAGGAGGCCATCCAGAGACAAGAGTCATAAAGAATAGATGAGGCCATCCAGAGACAAGTGTCATCAAGAATAGATAAGGCCATCCAGAGACAAGAGTCATCAAGAATAGATGAGGCCATCCAGAGACAAGAGTCATCAAGAATAGATGTAGCCATCCAGAGACAAGAGTCATCAAGAATAGATGAGGCCATCCAGAGACAAGAGTCATCAAGAATAAATGATGCCATCCAGAGACAAGAGTCATCAAGAATAGATGAGGCCATCCAGAGACAAGAGTCATCAAGAATAGATAAGGCCATCCAGAGACAAGAGTCATCAAGAATAGATGAGGCCATCCAGAGACAAGAGTCATCAAGAATAGATGAGGCCATCCAGAGACAAGAGTCATCAAGAATAGATGAGGCCATCCAGAGACAAGAGTCATCAAGAATAGATGATGCCATCCAGAGACAAGAGTCATCAAGAATAGATGAGGCCATTCAGAGACAAGAGTCATCAAGAATAGATGAGGCCATCCAGAGACAAGAGTCATCAAGAATAGATGAGGCCATCCAGAGACAAGTGTCATCAAGAATAGATGAGGCCATCCAGAGACAAGAGTCATCAAGAATAGATGAGGCCATCCAGAGACAAGAGTCATCAAGAATAGATGAGGCCATCCAGAGACGCTCGCTCTGCAAGTCAACTCACACCGGCCCTTCTTCAACCCCGGTGGAAGGAGGTTTCTTATTTCCCTGTACAAAGTGCAACAGACAGTTCAAGGCTCAGATTGGCTTATTTAGCCATCTTCGAACTCATGTGAACAGTTTACAGTCAATGCTGACAAAGTGGTCCTCGTCGATTACGATGGACTTACAACAATCGGTGTACTACAGTAAACACTAAATCTTACTTCTAACCCACTGTATGGTCGGTGTACTACAGTAAACACTAAATCTTACTTCTAACCCACTGTATGGTCGGTGTACTACAGTAAACACTAAATCTTACTTCTAACCAACCGTATGGTCAGTGTACTACAGTAAACACTAAATCTTACTTCTAACCCACTGTATGGTCGGTGTACTACAGTAAACACTAAATCTTACCTCTAACTCACTATATGGTCGGTGTACTACAGTAAACACTAAATCTTACTTCTAACCCACTGTATGGTCGGTGTACTACAGTAAACACAAAATCTTATAAAAAATATTTCCTTTGTTGCAGGTTGTGCATTGTTTACACCATACGAAAAACAGGACCATTAATTGAGTCGTCACCGGATTCTCCCGCGCAACACTTTGTTGAGACATTTCGCATCTACTACCACTTATCCTACACGATGCCCAAGGCTCATCACCCGTTGTCGTGGACGATCAACGCGAAAGGCACTGGTTGGATATACGGATCGCATGGCTTGACTTGAAGCAGGAGGCACTAACTATAGCTAGTCCTCTTTCTTGTCTTTTATCGCGCCAGCCGAAGCACAGTGATACCAGCACAGTCGACTTCTATCAAGAAACCTGCGACAAAGAACGTTGCATGCTCTTGCAGTAGTCGATTCTGTAACTATTGTCTAGCATGATGAGGCTGCTAGTATAATGCACAACTCACTTTAGTCGTCCCTTTTAATGCCTGCATGGAGTTCAAGGAATCAAATCAAAATCACGTCCCGTCATTTCTTGAATCACATGTCCAGCCTTGTATTTTACTTAACATAACGAGCTTTTAGAAAACATGATTCTTTTCATTTGCAGTACGTTAGAAATAATTTTTACATTGTTATTAAGCCACATCCATGCACAGCCCTTAGTCGCATCTTACAATATACAAGGCATTAAATAATTTATTCTATTTTCTTCACCAATCAGGAGAAATAAATGCATCGCCCACCGTTACATATTTTGTCCTGGACTTTCAGTGGCAATATTTGGCAGTGGTTATATCCTTCCAGTTGCCAAGAGGTCTTCAAAAGGCCCTATTGCTGTTGTAATTCTATCTCGTATTTCCTCATTTGTAACTCGATCTATGTACGTGACGTTTAAAAATCTTCGGAAACATCTCATCTCCAAGGCCTGTATCCTTCGCTGAAGGTCAGCTGTAACTGTCCATGTCTCACAAGCATAGAGAAATATTGACAGGACCAGTGTACGCTTTAATCTGATTTTCGTGCATAGTGCTAACCGTTTATCTTGCCAGATTGTGTTAAGCCGTGCAAGCGCCCCTATTGTCTGTGCTATTCTGGCCAACTCCTCACATTTTGATCCTTCGTCACTGGCAATCGAAACCAGATATTTAAAATGGAAACTCGCTTGGTACGGTCACATATCGAAATCAAATGGTCTTGCAAATACGATCCTCAACGGAAAGGTGCAAGGCCGACGACGAAGAGGGCGGCCCAAAATCAGGTGGGAGGACAACATAAAGATTGGACCAGAACAGGTACAGGCAGCATCCGCCGACAGAGAAGGGTGGCGTGAAGTTGTGAGGATGTCTTCATGTGTCCCCCAACGACCTCACCGGTTACGGAATGATCTGACCTGACCTGATATCCTGTCATTTCCTGTAAGGGGCCCCGGGATTCACTGGGGGATGTAATCTTATTGGTAGGTGTGAAACATGTAGCGACAACGATAGAAAAGATATGAATTTGAAGTGCACGTATGTAGCTTTCTCAAAGTGCTCAAAATCGCGATGTGGCTGCACTGGCTCCCAAGCAGAGACCATGTCTGTGTTCAGATTCCTGAACCTGCAGGGAAGGAAACCTATGGGATGTGAGTCTATTTAAAGTTCGTACTGAATGTGGATTCACCAGAATGTAAGGTGCAAAACACTTAGTACTTCATCTTAGGAAACACAGTGAACGATGTAAACAAAATGTGTGACCTCGCAATGTACTTGGAATACTTGAAATACTTAGTATACTTGTAAACAAACATACATGTTTAGGTGATCAAAATGCTGAGCAGCGCATGCGCTGTAGTGGTCAGTGACTCGTAACTGACTATTAGTGTCAGGGTCAGTGACTCGTAGCTTACTGCTAGTGTCAGGGTCAGTGACTCGTAGCTGACTGCTAGTGTCAGGGTCAGTGACTCGTAGATGACTGCCATGTCAGGGTCAGTGACTCGTAGCTGACTACTAGTGTCAGGGTCAGTGACTCGTAGCTGACTGCTAGTGTCAGGATCAGTGACTCGTAGCTGACTACTAGTGTCCGGGTCAGTGACTCATAGCTGACTGCTAGTATTAGTGTCAGTGACTCGTAGCTGACTGCTAGTGTCAGGGTCAGTGACTCGTAGCTGACTGTTAGTGTCAGGGTCAGTGACTCGTAGCTGACTGCTAGCGCCAGGGTCAGTGACTCGTAGCTGAGTACTAGTGTCAGGGTCAGTGAATCGTGGATGACTACTAGTGTCAGGGTCAGTGACTCGTAGCTGACTACTAGTGTCAGGGTCAGTGACTCGAAGCTGATTACTAGTGTCAGGGTCAGTGACTCGTAGCTGACTACTAGTGTCAGGTTCAGTGACTCGTAGCTGACTGCTGGCGTTAGGGTCAGTGACTCGTAGCTGACTAATAGTGTCAGGGCCAGCGAACTAGAGCTGCCAAGACCCTTCTTCGCCTCCACACGGTGGTCCTGGATAAGATGCGGCAGCAGGTCATACTGGCTAATGAGAAGGGATCGAAGAGGGAATGCTAACCCGGTACTCAAAAAATGATTGCTGAAATCGGATGTGTTGCACCGAAAGGTGCAAGTATCGCAGTCAAGCTGTAAACTACGACACAACGCATTCCGTTCTCTGGACTTCATTCTGCTACTTAAGCCCGTGTCAGGGTTTGGTAGCGGGGGATTGAGAACGAACGAACGAAGCCAAGCCGAACATGCATTAGTGTTGCTAGGTAACCGAACGCTTGGGTTGTGTAGTAGGTTTTTTAGAACTTCCTGCGGCTTACTGTATAATACAATACCAATCTTATATTGTTTTCTCTAGTTTTTCATTCTATGTTTTTGATTATACGATATATAGGAAGTAAGTCAGTAAATAAGATCACACATCGATATGGAATAGCTGAACGACGTAGCTGATAGTTTCTAAAGGTGTCAAAAGGTAGCAGCAACATCCAGCTTTGTGATTACTTATTTAGCAGACGCTAGGTGTCGCATGCACGTGCGTAGCCGAGATTAAATATGGCGTTCTTACTCACAGAGAGTACATAAAAAACAGCTGTTGGGTAGAGGGGTTTATTTAAGCAAGTGTGAAGGGCGAGGGAAAATGTACTTCAAATAATTTATAAGGAAATGCTTTCTGTTACGGTGAGAAGTGTGTGTCAGGTAAAGCCGTGCCATAATTATCGGTAAGTTTTCTCAAGGACGCTTTAAAAATGCTGATTGAAGCCCTACCTGGGCATCCTGTTAAGATTACAACAGAAGCATTTGTGTGAAGGGAAGGGGAGATAATTCGAGGGGAAAGAATAGTAACGATAGACAGTGCGGCAACAGAAATACTGTGTTCGCGTGGTTTAGTCTACAGCATAATGCATGATCGATTGAATTTCTGGAAAGTGCGCTCATCATGGGTACCCATACTATGGCCGTTTGCGCCTTGACAAACGGTCAGTAAGCTGGTCTATTGTAGAGATGGCGGTGGCAGCTTCTTTCCTAGAGGGACATCGACTTTCGTGGCTGATTTGACAGATTTTCGATTGACAGGGACGACAGAAGTGTAAACAGAAAAAGTTCGATTGGTGTGATGAAGACTCCTTTTTTTTTTTGCGTCGCTTGTCTTCCATCTTTGTCGCCAGAACTAGCTCTGATGACTCGATGCCTGCTCTCAAGGTCGCTCTCCGTGTAGCTATATCCTCTACAATCTCGTCCCAGATTTTTGGATTCATCGTAAAATCGTTCATATATCTTTTGCAAATGTTCTTGTATCTTAATTTAGACCATCATTGGGATCTGGTACCTGATATAAGTTCACCCAGGAATAACTGCTTCGGAATGCGGGTATTTGACATTCGTTTCACGTGAGCCAGCCATCTCAGTCTCTTGTTGCTCAGAGTCGAGCAAAGGGAAGGTATCATGGCACGTTTCAGTATTTCCGAGTTGGTCACCTTGCCCTGCCATTTTATGCTCATTATACTTCGAAGACATCGCATATGAAAACTGTTTAATCTCTTCTCGTGTCTTGAAACAGCTTTCATAAGCAGTTTTCATAGTACCCAGGCTATTGACTGGCGAACGCAAATGAGACATTTTTTTCTTGCACTGATTAAGCACTGGAATAAATGCATTAATATTGGTGGGAATTATGTTAAGATTTATGGGACAATGTTAGTGCACAATAAATGTTTTTCAAATTCGTATCTGATTTGTGTTATTTTAATTGCCAATTGTGACCAATTTACTGACTTGTATGATGATGGTATGACAGAGAACATGTTCTGAAGACTGGGGTATCTTTGAGTGGGGCAGAATGAGAGCACGGCGCTCACCCAACTTTATAACAAACTGCACGGTGCTCACAGACGTCTGAGACAGACCACCATGTTTGGAGGTAGACGTACGGTAAGCCCTTTAATACAACCCGTTCAAAGTTGGTCATTTGGAACATGTTCTGAAACTTTGACGCAGAATATGGATTGATCCCATTTATTTCCATGTTTGATTTTCAATATTTTATAAAGATTAGTTGTGTTCTGATGAAAGCTAATAAAGTGATTTCTTTGTTACGTTTGGATGGTTTGTTCGGGTCATTTAGTATGTGAGCGACTTCTTCTTCTTCTTTTTCTACTTCTTTTTCTTCTTCTTCTTTTTCTACTTCTTCTTTTTCTACTTCTTCTTCTTCTCTCTTCTTCTTCTTCTTTCTTCTTCTCCTTCACCTCCTACCACACCTCCTCCTCATCATCTTCTTTTTCTCTAACTCTCCACCTCCTCCTCCACATTTTTCTTCTCCTCCTCAGCCTTCTCCACCGACATATTTTTTTTCCAGCACTTCCATATAATGTCATCTGTCCCCATGTTAACTGACCAGAACCGAGATATGTCATCTGTCCCCATTTTAACAGACCAGCACCGAGATATAATGTCATCTGTCCCCATGTTAACAGACTAGCACCAAGATATAATGGCATCTGTCCCCATGTTAACAGACCAGCA
This sequence comes from Ariolimax columbianus, assembly GCA_036924085.1. NCBI lineage: Eukaryota > Metazoa > Mollusca > Gastropoda > Stylommatophora > Arionidae > Ariolimax > Ariolimax columbianus. The sequence goes on from JAVGWX010000015.1 coordinate 3,390,835, forward strand.
CCAAGATAGTATGTCATCTGTCCCCATGTTAACAGACCAGCACCAAGATATAATGCCATCTGTTCCCATGTTAACAGACCCGCACCAAGATATAATGTCATCTGTTCCCATGTTAACAGACCAGCACCGAGAAATAACGTCATATGTCCCCATGTTAATGGACTAGCACCGAGATATAATGTCATCGGTCCCCATGTTAACAGACCAGCACAAAGATAGTATGTCATCTGTCCCCATGTTAACAGACCAGCACCGAGATATGTCATCTGTCCCCATGGTAACAGACCAGCACCGAGATATAACTTCATATGTCCCCATGTTAACAGACCAGCTCTGAGATATAATGGCATCTGTCCCCATTTTAACAGACCAGCACCAAAATATAATGTCATCTGTCCCAAGGTTACCAGACCACCACCGAGATATAATGTCATCTGTCCCAAGGTTACCAGACCACCACCGAGATATAATGTCATCTATCCCCATTTTAACAGACCAGCTCCGAGATATGGCATATTTCACAATGTTAACAAACCAACACCAAGTTATAATGTCATCTGTCCCCAAGTTAACAGACCAGCACAAGATATAATGTCATCTGTCCCCATGTTAACCGACTAGCATCGAGATATAATGTCATCTGTCCCCATGTTAACAGATAAGCACCGAGATATAATGACATCTGTCCCCATGTTAACAGACCAGCACCAAGATATAATGTCATCTGTCCCCATGTTAACAGACCAGCACCAAGATATAATGTCTTCTGTCCCAATGTTAACAGACCAGCACAAAGATATAATGTCATATGTTCCCATGTTAACAGACCAGCACTTAGATATAAAGTCATATGTCCCCATGTTAATGGACTAGCACCGAGATATAATGTCATCTGTTCCCATGTTAACAGACCAGCACCGAGATATAATATCACCTGTCCCCAAGTTAACAGACCACCACTTAGATATAATGTCATCGTTAACAGAACGACAGCAAGTTTTACTTTGCTACATAGCATCATACTATCCACTTGTTAACAGACCGACAGTGAGTTTTACTTTGCTACATAGCATCATACTATCCACTTGTTAACAGACCGACAGTGAGTTTTACTTTGCTACATAGCATCATACTATCCACTTGTTAACACACCGACAGTGAGTTTTACTTTGCTACATAGCATCATACTATCCACTTATTAACACACCGACAGTGAGTTTTCATGTCCTACATATTTTCTGAATGTCCAAATGATATCATACAGCAGCTGAGATATAATTCTGTATATGTTATCTCACTATCCACATGAAACAGACCAACATCATGAATAGGTATCCTACATAGTATATTATTATCCCCAGGTAAACAGACCAAAAATGAGCGGTGATGCCCTACATAGTATTTTACTATCCGCACGTTAACATATCAACAGTGAGCTTTGCTGTCCTACATATCCTGTTCATACCCAAATGTTAACAGGCAAATACCAAGCTTTAATGTCCTATACAGTGTCTTACCTTCCTTTTTTAAACAGACAGACACCAAGAATGAATGTCATAACGGCTTCCTGCTGTCTCCATGTCAACAGACCAACACCCGACATACGAGGATCAGAGAAAGCAGATGTGGCCATCCCCAGTGGAAACACTAGACAAGCTCTATGGCAGTGTCGACAGCCTCAGGATGACGGCTGCTTTTTTCGAAAAAATACAGGTTAACGTCTGACAGCGTACGAAGAAGAAGAAGAAGAAGAATAAGAAGAAGAAGAAGATAACCAAAAAGTGTTTTCAGTGTTACATCATCTATATCAATGACATACCCAATGTCCCCTGTTCTTGTTCTGTCAGGGTCACAGTTTTCTAATTGGCATTCTTAGGTGTCACATAATTTGTTACGTGGTTGATGTGAATATGAGTATGCAAACCTTTCATTATTGTGAGTGTTATTTTGTGGCATGAAGAGTGATACCCGCTGTCATGGAGGGAAGTAAAGACAGCATTTCTAACTTACCCAATGAGGACACCAGTTTGCCATTAAGCGACATGGCGCAGTTGGCTTTTACGAAATCCAGAAAATGACATCTGCCATACTTTCCCTGCGCACACCACTGATAAAAGACGCCATCGGATTAAACCAAATTAGCAGAGGATCTCAGAGGACGTGAGACTACAAAGATGGGATGCTAAGACCCCACTATCATGTGGAAGATGATGTTTCATTCATGAATTCTTTTCCAGGCCATGGATCAAGTTACCAAATTGATTAATTGGCAAGTGCAGACTGGAGTTCAAAGGGGATAATTCAGAAGCCCCACATGCGTGAAAACAGGCTCCACAGACCACCAAACCCACTGTGTGATGACGTGATTCAAAGACCACCAAACTCACTGTGTGATGACGTGATTCAAAGACCACCAAACTCACTGTGTGATGACGTGATTCAAAGACCACCAAACTCACTGTGTGATGACGTGATTCAAAGACCACCAAACTCACTGTGTGATGACGTGATTCAAAGACCACCAAACTCACTGTGTGATGACGTGATTCAAAGACTACCAAACTCACTGTGTGATGACGTGATTCAAAGACCACCAAACTCACTGTGTGATGACGTGATTCAAAGACCACCAAACTCACTGTGTGATGACGTGATTCAAAGACTACCAAACCCACTGTGTGAGGACGTGATTCAAAGACTACCAAACTCACTGTGTGAGGACGTGATTCAAAGACTACCAAACCCACTGTGTGAGGACATGATCGACATATGACCAAACCCACCGTGTGAGGACATGATCGACAGACCACCAAACACACTGTGACAAGACATGCTCCAAATACAACCAAACACACTGTGACAAGACATGCTCCAAATACAATCAAACACACTGTGACAAGACATGCTCCAAATACAATCAAACACACTGTGACAGGACATGCTCCAAATACAATCAAACACACTGTGACATGACATTCATCTACCTCCTACTATAATTGTACTCACTTTCTTACCTCAAATGTGTCCTTCCCCCTTTGTAAAAATAGTTCTGCTTATGCATCTCACAGTCTACTCACTCTAATATCTCTCATTCCTTTTAGAAAAACAAATACCCAGTCAATAAAATGTCACACTTCTTACGATCTATACTTCTATATTTTCTAATCCATAAATTCTACTTCATATATTCAACTCTATATATCAGTTCAGTGCAGTTCATTCCGTAACCCAACAGGTCGTTGGGACACACACGAAGACACTCCCAAAATCCCACGCCATCCTTCTCTGTCTGTTGCCGCCTGTCGTATCTCACCGGGACGAAGGCTTGACCACTCAGTGATGGTGTCCACCCATCTCTTCCTTGGACGTCCTCCCCCTCTCTGTCCTGGTACGGAACCAAAGAGTATCGAGTTGGTAAATCCGTTGGATATTATATTTCATGTGGTCTACTCTATATATTCTACTCCATATTGTCTACTCTATATATTCTACTCCATATTGTCTACTCTATATATTCTACTCCATATTGTCTACTCTATATATTCTACTCCATATTGTCTACTCTATATATTCTACTCCATATTGTCTACTCTATATATTCTACTCCATATTGTCTACTCTATATATTCTATTCCATATTGTCTACTCTATATATTCTACTCCATATTGTCTACTCTATATATTCTACTCCATATTGTCTTCTCTATATATTCTACTCCATATTGTCTACTCTATATATTCTACTCCATATTGTCTACTCTATATATTCTACTCCATATTGTCTACTCTATATATTCTACTCCATATTGTCTACTCTATATATTCTACTCCATATTGTCTACTCTATATATTCTACTCCATATTGTCTACTCTATGTATTCTATTTTGGTTCTAAATGTTGTATTATTCGAGGGTGGGATTGAGGATGAAATCTCAACACCAACTAAATGTTGTATTATTCGAGGGTGGGATTGAGGATGAAATCTCAACACCAACTAAATGATCCCATGCGTCGCATATAACTTCTGACAACTTAGTCCAACTCCTGGCCTTCTCGCGGCAGACCTGTTTTGACTACAAGGAGAAGGGGCGGAAGGCGAGTCACTAGTTTCGTACAGATGGGGCTCGAAAGTCTAGGGAGGCAGCTCATCTGGGAGAAGATAAACACTTGATTTCAAACCACCTGAATCCTTGCAGATAAGATACTGGCGTATCGTGTCAGGTTTTTATCAGATATGGCTGTGTAACCTGTTTTATGGTAGCTCTGAAAGTTGGTCAGCGTCTACCAAACCTGCCAACCGACGATGAGGGGAGGAGCCCACGCAAGCGTACACGATGCCTTATCATAGATTGACGAAACACAACTTCAGCTTAGTTTTGTGGATGGGCAGACCAGGCTCTTAGCCTTGGTTGGTGGCTAGTCTAGGAGTGAAGCCTCGATAGGCGAACAGAAAGAGCATTGCTCTGCTGATCCGGCAGCTTCTGCAGCTTGCCTTGTTCCAAATGTATTGGTATCACCTTTCCCTTGGAGCAAACAAGTCAGACCGAGAGAGGGACCATACTGCCTGGAAAACACATGGTCTCTATATTTCTGCCCGGGCTTTGGGCTAATAGCCCAATTACTATCGTCTGGCAAGTCGGAAAGAGCCAATGAGGATGTATTCTACTCTATACATTCTACTCTATACGCTCTACTTCATATATTCTACTTCATATATTATACTCTATATATTCTGCTCCATATATTCTACTCTATATATTCTACTCTATATATTCTGCTCTATATATTCTACTCTATATATCTCACTCTCAATAATCTACTCTCCTCCTCATCAGTATACCCTCTACACCCTTCTTCATGTTATTCTCACAGTTCTGTCCTTGCCGAATGTCGTGACCTATTTAATTATCTGAGAGAATCATTCTAACACAGTCTGTAATATAAATAGAAACTCCATCAAATTAAACAGAGATGGAAGTGAGGTCAATAACTGTATCTTCCTCTTGTTCACATAGAACATCGTTTTATATCTGCTCCTAAAGGTCAGCAATCTGCAAGAATAAATTTAAAATATTCGAGTGTGGCAATACTGCACTGTCGGAAATGTTGGTAGGAATCAATTAGTTAGAATGATTGACAAGGAAAATATCCTGGCGAAAGTATAGAGTACTTTTTGCAACGAAAAAGTCATTAATAAAAGTGATTACACCAGGCGAAAATGGTTCAGGGTTTGCGCTTACACTCTTTTTCAATATCCAGTAGGTCATGTTTATTTCTGTCAGATCATCTGTTTCTAGCTTGTTGTACACACATTTAGTCAATCAAGCATTATGTTGTGGCCTAAACCACGCAAAAAACACACTTTTGTAGCTGCTACACTGGTATGAGCATGCTGGGAAGACACGTTCCGAGAGAGCAGACATGTCCGTGAATATCCAGTTCGAATGCTTCGACAGAACTCAGAAGCGACAGTCATCGACATTTACTGTACTGGACGAGTAGGCCAACAAATCGATTCGTCAACTTTCTAATAGAGAAATCTCGACCCTCATTCATTCCGGTCTATGCAGATGGCGGTACACTTCTAGTAGATACACGTTACATGATCGTTCAACAAATGATTCAGAGTGGAATCATCCCGTAAGATTCATATTGCAGAATTAAATCATCCCGTAAGATTCATATTGCAGAATTAAATCATCCCGTAAGATTCAAAATTTAGAATTTTGCAGTTATAGTAGTTTTCATTAAGCGGAAAGTGGTTTTGGACTTGTAAGGTGACATAATTACATGTCATTACATCATTTCAGTCATAAGAATCTAAAAGATTGATGACTGCTCTTGACTGAACAAAACGCAACTCATCACTTCGAGTTTCCTCCTTTAAGACACACACCTCACATTTAGACAATGAATCTGTGTCTATTTCTGGTAGCGTGGAATAGGTGAGTTCTTTGACGTCGCAGTTTTATTGTGAGGTGCAGCATGTCGTTCAACTTTTGTTTTACTGGGTTTAGGAGAGAATGGGTAGGTGACGGTCTCAAACATATATGACCGGGCTTCTCTATTGGGTTTAGGAGAGAATGGGTAGGTGACGGTCTCAAACAGCTATGCCCATGCTCTTCTACTGGGTGTCGCAGTGATTTACAGACATAATCTGACACAGGCAACCATAACGTTGCTTCATTCTATCAGCGATATAAAACTCTAGCGAACCCCACATCAACAATATCGAGAACCTTGTCCTGGCCCCAACACCTCACCTTACGTCAGGCTGACAGTGTCACATTTCTTGACGGCAATAACTGACTTTCCCGCAGTGACGACCTGCGTGCTAATCTTCTACACAAATACACTACACACTACGTCAGGCTGACAGTGTCACATTTCTTAACGGCAATAACAGACTTTCCCGCAGTGACGACCGGCGTGCTAATCTTCTACACACATACACTACACACTACGTCAGGCTGACAGTGTCACATTTCTTGACGGCAATAACTGACTTTCCCGCAATGACGGCCTACGTGCTAATCTTCTACACAAATACACTACACACTAATGTACAATCTAAACCGGAGGTGAGGTACATGCAGACACGTAGACCATTAAGTGCGGCCTTTTGAATGGAACCAAATGTTGTATAACACATGTTTTATTGTTTGTATTATTATGTTATTGTTCGTCGTTTACTATTTATTTTGTTAATGGTAAAATGAACGTATTGGAAATATCAAAAAGTAAAAGAAGATTCCGTGAATTAATCCTTCTCGACTAACGGACACAAATAAAACATCATTACGTAATAAGAGCTATTCTGTCCCATGCTAAGCTCTTGATTGAGTTCTAATTTAACTCAAGAATGCACCTTAACTCCCTGTCTGACTGGTGCCACTATGACATTTTTAACAAATAATGTAGGTTAACATTATATTTACTCACCTGGAGATTTGAAATCCTAATCTCCTTTAATGTGCTCTCCCTGGGACTCCACACACTTCTCCCTGGGACTCCACACACTTCTCCCTGGGACTCCACACACTTCTCCCTGGGACTCCACACACTTCTCTCTGGGACTCGACACACTTCTCCCTGGGACTCCACACACTTCTCCCAACGGTCCCTGGGACTCCACACACTTCTCCCAACAGTCCCTGGGACTCCACACACTTCTCCCTGGGACTCCACACACTTCTCCCCGGGACTCCACACACTTCTCCCAACGGTCCCGCCATTTCTGTAAGGCCTATGTTGGGAATGGAGTGAAGCTGGGGGAGGCCTTGCGCATGATGTGTTCTCGTGCCTGAAATCAGACGATGTTCAGCTTGGGGAACAGCCAACAATCGCAAGGAGCCATGTCGGGAGAATAGGGAATCTGGCGAACCAGAAGAAGGGTGTGTTTGGCAAAGAAAGTCTGAATCAGATGCGAACAATGGGAGGGTGTGTTGTTATTATTGAGCTGCCAAGTTCCCGTTGTCCACCGGTCCGGCCGTGGAATAGCACGGATGACCTGTAGGTAGTACTGTTTGGTTATGTTTTGAGCTTGTGTTGCGACTGGTGATGCTCAACCCCACGGGAGTAAAAAAAAACTGTCAATGTTACTTTGACATTGTTGCGCACTGGCTACGTTATTTTGCGTCCACTGGGATGATGACTCCACAGTGACGACTCCAGCGTGATTTCAGGGGCGTACCCATGAACCGACAATTCATCGCCAGTGATTACAGTGTTCAGGAAGTCGGTAACTTCTGTTTACGCAGTCCAGCAGTCCTGTGAGACTTCCAGGTGGAGTTGCTTCTGATTGATCGTTAGAACCTGTTTTTCCTTGCTCAAAATGGAGTGTGTACCTAACCAATACGTATCCCAACCACATCCGCACGTTTTAGAATGGCGACACGACGGTTCTGTAAGAATGAGGTCAGTGTGAAGTCAATGACTTTGTCATTTCGATTTGATGGAGACCTGTCAAATTGTTAACCGCTCTTCATCGATATGTGGCCATTTTTAAAGCGATTGTACGTCTCCTTCAATTTGCGTGATGCCCAAGGTATCGTCACCGAGGGTCTGTTACATAATCAGAATAGTCTCCACTTGTGAATCGTCTAGCTTTTGACAAGATTTGATACTCCACCCCTGCTAAATTATTGTTGTCGTTTCGTGTTGAATGAAAATCTGAAGAGTGGTCACTAAATACTGAAATTCTGACTGTCATCGACTGGCGTAATTTCTGGGCGGAAAAAACACTCACGTGCACGACTTTACCCATTACATACCTGCCGAAGAAAACATGTATGTGCTTGCATTTCTCAGGCCTGGATTTCATTTCCACTCCGTTTTGGATACATCCCTGAGAGCTATCACTTATCGTGGCTGCAAACAGTATGATGAAGAGGGTTTGGGCTAGAACACGTCCCTGCTTGTCGTCATTTGTCGTGTTCCGGTCACTCAGCACATGAGCATCCATACCCTCGTGGAGTTGTTTGACGATCTTGGTGAACCTGCTTGAACAGCCGAATTTGCCCTTGACCTACCAAGGTCCATCTCTGTTGACGGTGTCAAACGCCTTTGTCAGATTCACGAGTGATGTATAGCTCAAGTTGCTATTATTAGAATTTCTCCTGCAGTGGTAGAGCCACGAATTTAATATACACAGTTACGCGATCCGATCTGAAGCCAATTGGCTTTCTGGAAGAAGGTCATGTTCAATATAATCGATCAATCTGTTGAGGAGAACTCGTGCTGGTATTTTGCTAGCAGTCGATATGAGGAATATGCCTCTGTGGTTGTTGCAGGATTGACGGTATCCTTTTTCCTGGTATAAGTGGAGGATGTGGCATCTTTCAGTTCTTGTGGGGCAGTCTCAGTGGTTTATATTGTGATGTATAACTCAGTCAGTCTCTATTTCAGGACACAGCTGTCTACTTGATAGATCTTAGCCGGTATCAGGCCCGCTTCTGATTCCATAGTTAGTCTATCGCTGTTCTGACTTGCTTGATATTGGAAGGAACGTTCAGTTCATTGTTCAGTGGTGTCTGAGGAAGGCACTTTATCGCTTCTTCGGAGATCTAGGACGGTTCATTTAGGACCGCACGGAGGTGTTCCGCCCAGCGTTTAAAACTTATTGGTTTGCCTGTCAGCAGTTCCGAGTCATCAGTATTCGGAATTGGGGCTGCATACGATGGCTGAGGGCCATAAACAGTCTTTAAAGGGTGAAATAGCTAATTCGTTTACTTAATTCGTTTCTGTCCGCACAAAGTTGAGGCCTCATGCTTTCCCAGTCATCATGGTTAATACCGCACGGGATTAAGGCCCTTGTACCGTTTTCTGGGACCATTGCTTGCTCTCTCGAAGTCATCATGGTTAATACCGCACGGGATTAGGGCCCTTGTACCGTTTTCTGGGACCATTTCTTGCTCTCTCGAAGTCATCATGGTTAATACCGCACGAGATTAGGGCCCTTGTACCGTTTTCTGGGACCATTGCTTGCTCTCTCGAAGTCATCATGGTTAATACCGCACGGGATTAGGGCCCTTGTACCGTTTTCTGGGACCATTGCTTGCTCTCTCGAAGTCATCATGGTTAATACCGCACGGGATTAGGGCCCTTGTACCGTTTTCTGGGACCATTGCTTGCTCTCTCGAAGTCATCATGGTTAATAACGCACTGGATTAGGGCCCTTGTACCGTTTTCTAGGATCACTGATTGCTCTCTAGCAGTCATCATGGTTAATACCGCACGGGATTAGGGCCCTTGTACCGTGAATGTGTAAGTGGTTGAATCTACCGACACGACGACTATGAACGGTCTAGGTTTCACATGCATATAAAACGTAGACCTTCTTTTATTTATATTTTTTTTTTAGTTCTATGCCGCACCCCCCCCCCCTCCCCCCCCCCCCCTTCCCCCCGTAGTTATTCTTGTATTCACTTCATCATTTGTGTGCACAACCTGAGACACTGCCAATGTACATTGTCGAAACGGCATGTAGTCCTTCGCTTAAATAACCAATCGATTACCCCAGCAATGGAATAATGTGGTAGGACAGTTACCAGGTGAAAACATCCAAGTTGATTGACTAGGCTTAGGTACTGTATTTGTTTAATTTCTCTTGGAAGTAGTAAATGTGTGAGGGTGTAATAACTGTTTGGTGAAGAATGAAATATGACTCGCCCGTTTGGGCACAGCTCAAATGTATTTGCTTTGTTCTAGTACTGTGTATTCAATCAGCAGTATCTAAGCCACCATCAAATATTGGATTTTCCTGTCATAAATCAGGAATTTCTTTTAAAATAGGGCAAGGTATGGATTGTATGCACAATGGGGATATGTACTACTTTAATGAACTGGGAAGAGCTAATGGGATACTTTACTTCTGCTGACCTAACCCAAGCAGAGATTGAATAAAAACACAAGACAAGGTGGTTAAAACTAG